>JAMKCH010000617.1:0-40721 GCA_023653785.1 Ophioderma brevispina
TTTCGTTTTGTTTACTCCTTCTAACCTTAGTATAAAAGAAAATCCAAGAAAAGATATTTTTGATAAATGAGATTAGTACGATGTTAAAATGTTGAATAGCCAGTAACTTTAACCCTCGTCTTCCTAAGGTATTTTTTCGTAACACGTCTTCCTAAGGGGGGGGGGGGTTACCACCCCCTCATGAATTTGGAATTGATGAGCTTCCAAAGTTATGATTGTTTGGTACTATGGTATAGGGTAGGGTCTCCTTTATCCATTGATACCAAAATAATGAAAATCGGTCTATGTATGACTTCAACAATGACGTTTTTACGCACGCGGACCTTAAAAATACGGATTTTCAGACGAAAGATAGGCCCAACTTGGGGGAAAATTGATTTTTTTTCGCTTAAAAATAGTCCACATATCGAATTTAACGGTTTTTTTGCTTTATAAAGAAGGGAAATTATGATTTACACATATGCCCTGCAAGTTTCAACACTAAAAGGAAGATATTTGTCAAAATGGCGATTACAAATTTCCGAGGTGACAACCACCCCCCTACTCCGGACTTTGACGGCTCACCCTACCCCTTAGGGGTGTTAGGGGTACCCAAAATTTTTTTCGCCAAAATGACGGCAAAGATTTGTAATTGAAAGGAGCCAAGGTGCTCTATGTCGCTTTACTTTGCGTTTGGGGCTACCGGAGAAAATCCGTAGGGGGGGATGGTGTTAACACCCCCCCCCCCTTTAGGAAGGACGAGGGTTAAGTACATGGACTTTATGAAATAGAGCCTCCCTGGGTCGCCGACTTTCATTTTCCTTTATCTATATTATGTTTTTTTGTTATCTCTCCTCTTTTTGTTTTCTTTTTTCCTCCCCTTCCCTCCCTCTCCCTTCGTCCTTTTTCACCTCTCCTCTTTCGGGCTCCTTTCTTCCCCTTCATTTCTTTATCTTCCCCTTTTTTTTTTTACTTTTACCCATGAAAATTGCATTGGAGTACATGTACAAAAGAAGCCAAATAATCTCTAACTTCCTCAAGGTAGACGCTGATAGCAAGAAAAATCGTGACAAACAGATAAATTTCGACATTAGTGCCATAAAATAAATAATGGCTAAATTGCGCCCGTCGCCCGTGTAGGGTCAAGGCGCAAAAACTTAAAGGGAAAACACAAATAATCCTTCCACAGGTTTATCATAAAAGTATGGCTGCATTTCAGCAACAGGGAAATTATAAGAATATTGGTAATTTGCGACATAAATCTGTGTAGCTCCCATCTTAAAGTTATTACAAAGTTGAAAACTGTGGAAGCCTCCATCTTAAGTTTATTACAAAGTGATTTTTGTCTATAATCATAGTAAAAAAAAATCAACATATTAGATCATCAACATCCTCAATAATGACAAATAATTCAATGTGGAAACAAGCTCTAAAAAACAACAAAACCTCGGCCACATACCGTCCAAAACTCGGCCATACCGGAAAACTCGGCCACATACCGTCCAAAACTCGGCCACATATCGTCCAAAACTCGCAATACCGGAGAAAACTCGGCCACATGTAAGGGAAAATCTAATCTATCTATAATGAAAATCACACTACATAGACACAAATATGTGTTGCTCCAAAATCTCTTGGTTGACCTTAAAAGGTGCAATGAGAGATTTTTAAAATAACAGGGTGTGTCCCTAAAATGTGAAAATATCCCAGAAAGGCTTAGGCTTGAGAACTGTTCTTGGTACCACAATTTCTAATTTCCTATAGAGCAATAGGAAAATTCAGCCTATGTATTCCAATTGAATACAAAATCAAAAAAACATTTGTATATTGTATATCAAATCTACAATCACAGTGTTTCAGTTTAAGTTATTTCTGTAGCCTAATAAAAGGCTCTCCAGCTAAGCAGTGTCCATTGTATCTGTAAATGCCATCGTGTTAGTAGTTGGTCAACAATGGAAAGGGGCAATACCACAGGCGAAGTCCCATGCTCGTGCTGTTATGAAACAAAAAAATCAAAACAGCTTCTACAAACTTCTCCACCGTCAAGCCATATGTCCCAACCATTCACTTTGATGGATCACCAAAGTAATTAAAGTTCTTAAGAATGGGAACGCTCCTGGCAACGACAACACCCATACAGAATTCTTGAAGAATATGGCGCCTGGAGCTGTGCGATGGCTCCAACTCTTCTCTCTAATGGCTTGGAATTGTCAACTATTCCCTCAAGATGAAGACTTCAAAGCTCATTGCTATCCCGAAGCCCAAAGGTTACAAACCTATCTCGCTCTCTCTCACATCTTAAGCTGCCTCCTTACAGACTGATACTTGGTGGGTGGGATCAATGATTACGGTCGAGGAAATCTACCCAACCCAAGCTTGGATTTCGAAGGGTGGTAAATCAACCAACCGATCGATAGAAAGACTAGTTAATGACATAGAGACAGGCTTCCAGAAGAAACAGAAGTTTAGAGCAGTCTTCATTAGATTAATGCTGCGTATGATACAGTCGGGAATCGAGGTTTCTACCTCAAGCTACTCAAAATCTTCTCTGATTCAAAGCTTGTCAAGTCCATAGTGTTGCTATCCAAGACAGATCTTCGTCCTGCGATATTTTTTCCGTAGTTAACTTGTTCTATAGCGTCATTTCGCTTTAATTAAAAATCGAAATTAACTTCTCAAAATTGAGCAGAGTGGGGGTTCAAACCTGCGACAATCAGAGATTAAGAATCATTCTTAACCACTCGACTAGCGAGGGATTTGTTAGCGATGTTGGGATTTTAATTTCAATTTTTTACAACATCTGTTGACGTCACCCTATGTTTTTCGCTTCCATTATTTTGGCCCGAATGGAGCGGAAAGTAAAAATAAACACGCCCCATTCGTCAACTCAGAAACGCGACTGCTTTCCCCGAGTTTTACGAATGGCGAGTTATTGGATACATTCGCTCCAAACAATGCAGGAAAAACAGTACAAAGCAGGGAACAATATGGGCACAAATTAGAAATACGATTTGCATGTAAAAATACTTTGAAAATAACGATATCAATACCCCATACAACGAGGTTAATTTGGTTCTTTCCTTTTTAGTTTGTGTGTGTTGTGTTTTTTTCTAGTTTAAATCGACTCAGAATTTCCAAATTTATTTTTGTGATAAATATTAAAAATAGCAACTAGAACTAAAGATACTGACCAAAAATGCCCAATTCCAAAGTTGGAGATGAATCGGATTTTTCGTTTTCATGCAAAAACATTTAGGTATAGTATAACAGTGCCATAGGTACTGTGTGTAACAAAAATTTCCGGATCCAGAATTTTTATAAACAATGTTGTGATTTTCAATATGAAGGACGTTGATTATGAGCTTAGCTATTTCACACAGTGATTAGTAGGGGTAAGTTCGGGTACTGCCGAACACCATTCGATTGAAGCAGAATAAGGTCCATGGTAAAACAAGGTTGTTAAAGATACCATATCATTAAAAAGTGTAAGCAAAACTCTAACTAACACATGTTTTTCTTAACCAAAACTATTAGAAAAAGAGTTATGATAAACAAAAAATGGCGCCGTTCGGGAATACCCGACACCTCACGGCTAATGCCGAACGTGTTTTTTCAATGGCAGCCCCTTTGGGGACAAAAATAGCCATTTTTGTTCTTGCCACATTAAAGTTATGATAAGAATGTTATTGAAAAGCTCGATGAGAGTTTCAAAATTGATACATGAGATGGACACCACGTAATATGGTTGCATGGAAAACGGCTTTCGTTCGGGATTACCCCAAAGCAGGTGAAGATTGTTAATCTCGCTCCTCTTTCATACAACTCGTCATGACGTGCCCCCTGTTGTACATGATTTTAATTGTGATGGAACCCTAGTCCTGTTAAACTATTAAACCCCCCTCTTCTCTTCTTATAGATGTGATATTTCATCCAGAAATAATGTTCATGAATATCATTTTCACTAAAAAGTGGTTTTTGTAATTCTCGCGAGATGTACGAGATTTCCATTTTTGGCCAGTTTACTTTGAATAAGTCCAAAAGGCAGCTAACACCATAGGGTGTTAACACGGTCTCCCTCCTTCCGCAATATAGCGAAATCGCTGCGTTCGGGTTACCGCGTTCGACATTACCCGACTCTTCCCTATATGGACGAGCATTACTGTCTATGCAAAAAAAAACCATGATTCTTTGGAAAATAGGGACGCCTCATCTGGAAATCTCTGAGGCGGCCTTTAAGTTTATGAATCTCAACAAGAATGTGGGTACTTTTTTATTATTTTGTATGACTTGGGAGTATTAAATACATTTTTAAAACTATTATAAATTTTTGTGTTTGAGAGTATTTTTTTTTTGAAATGTGATTATTTGATCTTATATTTAATGGCATTATGTCATTTTATTACTTCACTTTTGTTTAGCGTCGTACTTAGACTTAGATATTTGTTCAGATTGGTTTTTTAATTTGTCAAAATTAACGAAACTTGCTGGCTCTTTGTATCTTTTGTGCGTCTTCTTTATATGTATTTGTGTTTCCTGTGTATTTGATTAGCTTCAATCATAATATAGTATTTTTCTACATGTAACCATTGGTAACAGTTGTGTAAAGTATATACATGAATTTCAGTTGTTCATATGATAAGCGAGATAAAATTTCGTTTTTTCATTTTTTTAAAAAGACAGAGGACATTTCTAGGAAGTCAGCGCCCCTTTTTTAGCCTGAATTTTGCAGGTTTGAAATGGCCTATCAAATTAATTCGATCACAATGAAGTGAATAAATTAAGCTGCAATACACATCTTTATGTAATAAGATGACTAACCGTTAGATGCTTGATTTTTTCTGTCGTGCACGAAGAAAAATCAAAGCATGCTTTTCTATAGAGCAATTAAAGGTTGCAACGAGAGATTTCACCATGGTGTTCTTAAAAATCGACAGTACTGATTTTTGCCCTGATGTAAGGGTTCATCAAAAATATCCCGATATAAAAGAAATTAAGCTGAAACATGTTTCTTGGTACAAAAATTGTTGGAAATTTCTAATTTCGTTAGGAGCCAAATACAAAATTCCGGCCTATGTTTTACATGAAAGATAAGCAAATCAAAAATCTATTTTTTCTTTTAAGGCATTTCTGCTAGAGAAATACAAGCAAGTATCTAATCTTAGAAAATCGATTATGACACAATATTTGGGGCCTCAAAATTCTAATGACCTTTAAGTCACACTAGGCTATGCGCTCCACAGGTTTTCATGTTTTACATGACATTTTTTTGTAATTTTGGTTTAGGGTTTAGAGTGTTCGTAGGGTTTATGTCATAAATTAAAAAAAATGTCTCCTGTAAAATTTGAAAGGGGGTACGTATGAAACTCTTTCCCACGACATGTTTAGTCGGCCACGATTAAATAAATTGAAAAAAACTTCTTCAAAAACGAATGCGGTGGTTAAAAATTGCGATTTGAAAACCTGTAGAAGCGTAAAGCCGACCATATTTTGGGCCTAATAGGAAAAAAACTGAGACCAGCACCTTACACTATATACCGTTCCTAGAATCCTTGGCTATCAGGGAGGAAACTACAAATACCGATGGAATCTTGTCCCCATATAGAGCGGGGCATTAGTCGATCAGTATAATTCCCGATATGATTCTGCAATCGGCATTTACTGGATGTGGGTTATGGATACAGTAATGTACAGATCCTCATTGCGGTAATCCATAAATCCCTCAGATGCGGATTTTTTGGGGGGGAGTCATACCACATTCAGGTTTATTTCATTTAGAACACCGAAATAATGTGATCATATACAAGAAAAATATAGTTACAAGGGATACTCAAGTTGCAAGGGAATTTAGCTTGTAATTCCAAGCAAAACGGGTTCATATCCACTTTGTATAGCATTCACCTACATACACACATGTGTCTGCTTGACCCTATACAGGCCGTGGTAAATAGTTGAGTACACATCTGCATCTCGTTTACACCATTGACGGTATATTTCCATCATACAGTATCCTCTTATATCAAAGTAAGGAAGTCAATGTCGAGTAATCAAATATAAAATGTACATATATATTCCACTTTGTAGCAAACTGTGACAGCAACATCATCCACACACCTATACCAATGAAATATGCAGTACGAAATGCTGATGCGGGGACTTGAAAATTGCGATCAATATTGAACCTATCTTCATCATTATACCAAATCAAAGATGTTTTGTCCAGTATTGCGTTTTAAAGACTCTTAATTCACACCATTACTACAAACCTTTGAATACATTTCCGGCTTCAATCGGGTTAATTGATTATCTTTTGAATGAGCAACTAACTTCAAAAAACACCCATTCGTGCAAATAATGGAGCGAAAAAAGCAATAGGGTGACGTCCAGATGTCTGTGTTAATCGGATAATACACTAGTAACTATCCATTCGTGGCTGAGAATGGCCTCGGGGCTACGCCCTCGCCATTCCTAAGCCACGAACGGAGAGTTACTCGTGTAATATCCTTGACATAAACCTTACGAAAAGGAAGGCAGACTCATGCGTATATATACAACAAAACATGTACACATAGAACGAGTAAATACCATTATTAAGTGAACTGTGGGTATTAAAGATGATGTGTAATACATGCAAGTTAACTACGGTAAGAAATTTAGCATCTGGAGACATTAATTAATACGCAAGGCAGAGAAAGCGCAACTTGGAAAATGTGTCCACAAGGGTTCTCTCTTGGTACCCAGTCGTTAGCATTACGTCCGCCAGATATGCCAAAGGGCCAAAGGAGATTGTTCGCAGTATTCCTACACAGACGATAAGGTACTTGGAATAGCTGCTGCTTCCTTTGAGTCTTAGAAAGAGTGTTGCAGAAAGACCTATTCACTTGTAAGCCAATTCTTCCACCGATGGCACTACAAACTTTGCAAACCCAAGACACGGCTCTGTTTCTCACCTTGCAAAATCGTGCGCAACAGAGAAATTCACATCACTCTAGATGGGAAAGGATAATCTGTCACACGACCCAACACGAATGACTTTGGACTCATACGGATCCGACAAGCCGTTTATTTCAATTAAACGCCACAAGGCAGTCTCTGCCAAAGACGCCGGGGGTCTCGCATAAATCTCCTCAGAAGGCTCCCCACAGGAACTGGATGGGGTGCATCTTTCGACACTTTACACATATCAACTGTTGCCTTGGCAGACTCAATGCTGAAAAGCTGCACCAGGATTAGTGCGATCGAGTCACAGTTGTACACTACACAAGATGATGTCATTTGAATGATTGCAATGAGACTTGTTAGGGGTTGCCTTTTGGCGACGATGTCGAAATAGAATATCTTACTTCTTTGGAATAGCCTGCAAACCTCAGGAGAAACTTTCAGACGATTAAGCTCACCAAGAAGTGTGACAAACCTGGAAGCCTAATCCCCACCAACACCCTTTGAATATCAGAGAATTCCACGGAACCACTTTGCTACCCAACCCATGACACTGCAGTCGCCAGTATCATTATCGCACCATCCTGGATCAATGACATATGGTCTTGAACAATGGTCATCCTCTACATGAACTTTTAAGCAGTTTATTTGTGGACAGACCATCTTGCAAGCCCAAAGGCTGTGACCTGGATAGGAAATCATGGGTCAACATTCATCAGGACTCTCAGAACTGTCATTGGCCATAAAAAAGTACTTCCTTCACAAGATCGGTGTGACTTTTACCAAACTGCGATTGTGGGGGTCACAAACCATTAGCACATCATAGATGACTGCGAGGGGTCGAGTACCCAAGAGGATTATCCCAGGCACTGATCAACCTTGACGATGAAACTATCAGCTGGTTAAAGGACGGATCTTCCACTGTTGATTTTGGACTTACACGAACGAACGAACGATCTGCATTGTTGTTATCGAGAATTTTCTGTCATTCAAATCTGATAACACCTTTTTTAAATATGAAATATCATCATCATAATGGTTTCTTTTGTATGTAATCCGTTTGTTGTTATCACGTGGCTGACTCAAAATTATTGCAAGTTGTTAAGATAGTCGGCATGATTAGTTATAGCAGTAACCACGATTATAGATTTAATAATATTTTTATCATTTGTTAAGATGTCAATAATTGTCGCAGTAGTTTCAGTAATTCTTGTTGTTGTAGGTATCAACGAAAAAGAATAATTAATTCTTATATAACGAATAAGAATAATTAAGTTCAAGACTAATCGTGGGTAGGTTTGTGTCTATCGACTTTTAGAAGATCAAGCAAAGTTGAAATTCCCCATAATATAAAATTGCTTATTCTCAGTATTTATTTTATTAACAACAGGGATCAATATCGGTTATGACATTTTTGATAAAATATACGATTCCGATTACAACATTGTTACCTTCAATTCTCTACAGTCACGAAATTGAGGTGCAAAAGGAGTAAAAGGACTCATTTTAATTACATAGCACTGAAAGTTAACGATAACGTTGATGATAACTGTGTAATTGCTTGGCAACCCACGTTCTGTGATATGCATCGTTGATTCTATTTATAGAGCAGTATATTAATCAACTAAAGCGTAGGTAACAAGTTGCTTCTAAGAGTAAGCGAATTCATTATGTAGGAGGACGGTTGGTTGGTTTTTCTTGTGTCATTTTTGTTTTACAGTTTGAAGCTACAAACATAGCCGCATCGTAAACGGCACATGAGTCTATGATCGTATTTACGATGAACTACATATTGTTAAGTGGTAATGTTGAGCTGTTACATTGATTCTTTATACCGTTATATCATCTGAATACTTTTTGATCGTAGTTTTCTATTGCCAAACCATTTTCGGGAGATATGAGGTTCGATCCCATTTTCGTCACATATTAGCCGCACAGCATCCCCTTCCCGGGTTTACCACGTACGACATTTAGTGTTATAAGTACTGAATAGTTTCCTAATTTAGTATGTCATACGGAATGTTTTCAACACTTATGATGGACACATTTGATTTTATTTTTCCCTAGTAATTTTGCACACGACCTTTGCACGAAAATGTTACGTGGAACAGAGACGTAAGCTTGGAGACCCCAATTCTCCTTGGACATTGCCTTACAGCAAGGACGTAGTTTGTGGATGCACTAAGATGCTATTCGGAGGCATAAATGTTGATCGTCCAAGCAGAGATAATGCTTTAAATGTTGAAGAGAATCTCGTGAATATATTCGACGTATCAAATTGGAGGGGACGAGTTGACTGTGATGATGATAGAGGTAATTACAGAATTAAAGAAAATGAGAAGTAGCTAGTAGTGATTGTTTAACTGAACAAAGGAAATAAAACCTAGAAATTACGTTTGATAATATCGAGTAAAATAGGAGTACATATAAGTACAAAAATAATTTGGCAGTGTTGAGATTTTATAGGTGTTTATCTATTAGGCTCATTTACCGGTAAAAAGGCGGAAAACAGAAATTCCTTTCAATAGAAATAACGTCTCTCGATATTCACAGGTAAACATGGTTTGAACTGAGTTTCCACACCAACCACTCTCCTACTCTGTATGGTCGCTGTGGTGTCGGGTCTCCGTTGTTCGGAGCTCCAAGCCTTAGCTATCGGCAAAAAGTTTGGTGAGATCGAGAAGTGGGATCATGTTGTTCTTGGTTCCCAGCGTGAATTTATTTCTTCTGTGAGTGAAGATTATAACTTTGGGGTTCCGTTAGGCGCTGGAAAGCAAACTTTTGTGGACATCCCCAAAAACCTTACCACCCTGCTTACCAAAAAGGTTACACTTACCATTTGGATCACGGAGGTCATCAAGGGTCAAAGGTCGTAGCACTCAAATCATTAAATTTCAGTTCATAGTACTAGAGCTATCGCTTATTCATATTCACAAAGGGGTGAGGTGTGCGATATTTTTCATTAATGCAGTGGTGTTGGAAGACTCCCTTCGAAATTCACCACGAATTCTACTGCAGAGACATGCTCGGTTTCACAAGAGGCAAACAATGCACACAATTTTTCTCAGGGCGGCAAGGAATTCGCACTGTTATTATAAGGGAGGGAAAGGTTTCAGGCCAATAGGACACGAGTCGAGAGGACGGTTGCCTAAATGTAACCTTATAAACATAGGCCAGGAGGACACGAGTTGTCCACAGTCCCACTGGCTAAATGCTTTTAGATTTCTGCATTCGGATTTTCTGTTAGTTTGGGTCGTACTCAAATCCATCTCAGGCATTCAGGGGCAATTGTCTTCCTCTTGTCATTTACCCCTCCAGCAGATGGTGTGTCTGGATTGAGATACAACCAAGTAGTGCATTGGATTTAAGAGCAAGGGCAGATATATCAGGGAGACTAACATAACTTATGTTTTGTGTTTCCCAGAGGCAATGCTTGCTTGCTTGCCTATCAATGTAGCTCGCCCGCCTGATCCCGACCCTGAGATGACTGTATGGGTACATAAGGTTGAAAAGGGACAGGGGGGAAGGCTGGGTGGATGTGACGTCAATAGTGACGGATAGAGGGAAAGACTTTCAATTAAATATGTAATTGCAATAAATAATGATCAATCGGCAAGGGCAAGCACGGATGTAGCTGGGAGACAACAAAAACAAACGTTTAGTTAGTTACACTGTGATGCACGTGCAAAAAAAGTGGATGAAAATGAAATACACAGAAACTTGCACATGTTATGCATCCTGTTGTCAGTTGTGATGATGAAGAGGACGAAGTTGGGCAGTATTAATATGCTAATAAAGTTTAGAATAGTGTAGTAGATTTTATCTTTGTGCAGGATTTCAAAGAGTTGTGATGACAATTGTGAGTTTATTATTGGAAGTACTAAGTAGTCTGAACAATTAAAGTTGATTTACTTTTCGACCTATCTACAAAGGTGTTACAACTGTCCGCATGTTCATATCTATATGACCATAAACATATTATTAACATGCCATAATTTTAGACATTTTCATGGTAGAAGTCAAGAATAGGCCAAATAAATTGCAAACAAGCCATCAGTCTGGCTGTATTGTTGATTCCAGGGCATTCCAAACATGGTCGTGGCACCATTGGAGTTTTCAAGTTTTGATCAGAAGGTCCGGATTAATTTTCAAAATTTATTTTAAAATGGCAGCATTTTAAATTCAAGGTAACCCAGGAAAACCAATCTGCGACAGTCTGATGCCCCCCACTATACCTGCATTCACTAGCATCACAAAACGGCGGTATTGCCAAAAAATTTGAGTCGTCTAGGTGCTCAGAAGTCCAGATATGAAGTGTAAAAAGAGAATTTATTAATCTTCCCTAGAGCTGGCCAGAGAACATTAGGTTGAAAAACAAACCGGAATTCGAATACCAGCACCTTCGTATTACTAGCAGACCGTCTGCCTTTAGATAAATTATAAAATATTATATATATAGATTATTATAATATAATATACTATAATATATATTATCTAATATATATATATAATATCTATAGATTTAATATATCGCTCTTCTAACAACCCTGGTTGATAGTGCGATGCGCTAAAACTAAAAAGTACGCGACCCCTTAAAATGTCTACTTTCAGGATTGTTAAGTGTTAGGCCAACTAAAACCTTTGTTCATCACAAAAATGATATCGGAACATATATAATGAAATATATCCCTAAAAAACGTACCATATGGTTTTCATGGACAGGGGGTATTCATGCGAAAAAATCCCGATTTTCGACAAATGTACACAATTGACAGCAATCATGGAAAGTACAATTTTTGTCACTGATGGTATATTTACAACGCTGCATGCAATACTGAAAAAGAAGCCAGCGAAAATATATATCACGTGGACTCAGCAAGTTGCCCACAAGGCACACAAAGGGATAGGAGCCGAAGTTGTTTAGAAATTTTATGCAAAAAAAACTACCTTTTTAAAACTCAGTGATGAGAAAATGTAAAGAGGGTGTTTTAGAGATTATTTTGATAACAAAGTTTTAGTGGCCTAAACACTAACAATCATGAAAACGGGGACCATTTTAAAAAGGGGGCGCGTAATAGTTAAGTTTATACGCAGCGCACTGTAACATGATTCTATACATGGTTGGCAGACACAACAGTAATTGTATATTAGATGAACATGATGAATGGAGCAACGGGGCGGATAGCTTCAACGAGGTTGGTTTATATAGATAGAGAGGCAAAACGGTAACGCATCTTAGACAGTCATCGTTCTCGTGTTTGCCGACACAAAGGAAAAACATAGAGTACCAACAATAAGAAAGCAATGCTGCCTCCGCTTCTTCCAAATACTGTGGGGCCGCTTTGATATACACTAATCGGTAGTGATACAAGTTGATGTATGTGTTAGAGGGGTGCCAGGTGTAGTAATAATAGTGTACCTGATCATTGTGCTCACAAATAATCTTTTTCTCATAATGCGCAATGCGTGCGTTAGGGAAACGATTTGTATTCATTGAGGCGGGGTTTTAGTTAAAATAAAGACCGACTGACGTGTCATTTCATTCGTTGTGTGGCCATGGTAGGACATCAAATTTAACATCCAATAGAAACCAACATCAACAATGATATTTTGCTCGGAGTGTTGTACGAATTGCCATTCTGTGGTATACAAGCACCAAAAGAATAATGATTACGTGCAATATTCAAATGTCAGCGCCCAGAACGGGACGAATGGTTTTGAAGGGTTCACCCCCTTGGTATCTTGGTCTACCGAAACAATAGCAGCAGGAGACACTGTTTAACAGAAGTTGTATCCACGGAGCCGTTGTAGGGACCGGCCATTCCCTAAGCGAAAATAAAATGAGCTCACTGAATTGCTTGATTCTTTAGTCTGTTATGTCGCTTATCCACATTCAATGGGAACAAATTTGGTATAAATGACCGGCTGTTACAACCTGCTTGGACTCTTTGGATCAATATGGCCCGTCAGTGCATCAATTTACGAGCCCAGGTTTCCAATCCATTGTTTAGAGTCAGTGTTCGAAACCCCACGAATGCGCGGTTCAGCAAACTTACGTACTTTTACAATGTACCAAGAGCGCTTGTGTTTCTTTGTATGATTGAAGAGTTTCCTAATTTATTTTAAAATATATTTCTCAGAATCCAGGCTCATGTTATAAAATAGGCACAAATGTATCATTTTTATAAATTTATCTATTTTAAGAGGGAAAACGTTTTAAATTAAAGCTGCATGGCCGCATTTGATTCAAGGTCACGACTAAAAAATTGAACTATATAAAAGTGAAAATTGAATTTGTCATCCACGGAAAACATTATGACACTACATCTTTTAAAATCGGTTTAAATTAGCAATTTGACCTTGACTGAAGGTGATTGACCGTGGACATTGGGCATAGTGTTCCTTCATTGAAGTCGGAATCGATAACAACCTTATGACATTTTAGGTCCGTAGGTTAAGGCGATTAATTTGAAGGCATATAATTCAATTGTGAGCAGTTTCAATTTTTACCCCCGTGGTAACTTTGTTTGCCCCTTCCCAAAAGCCAGAACTTGAAGAGGCAAAGCAAGTCAAACACTTCAACATCGATAAGGGAATCCCAAGACGCCTTCAACTCTTTTGTCTCCGAGTTTGGTCACGGGATCCAAAGGCTGGTCTTATTATACTCCAATGACCATGCAAACATTGGTAACGTAATATTTAGGGAATTTCAGTATTATAGGTGCCTGATAGATTCATACCAATAAAATCCCTTAGAACATCCGAACTTGATAGACGAAGCGAAAGAAAGGAGACTGTGGGGGGGAATTACCCTCCTAACCCTAAAAGTCACAACGTGAAGAATTTCCATCGTGATATCAACGAACAGCGTCTTCGTAACTTTAGGATAAGTTTTAGGGACACCATCGTTTTAAAATAAATGATGCAAGTATTCTTTCAATGTTTACCCAGACTTTGAGAAAAAGTCCCTAGTAGTTTTTTATTTTTCATTGCAGTGCTTGATCAGGTCTTTGAGATTTTCGCATGCGAAAATGACATGGCTGTGTTGAATTGCACTGATGTCGGGAGCAATGGCGGGATTCATGTATTGTTTGCACTTTTCGGACGGACTGTTCCTGGGACTCGTCTCTGTCCCTATCCAGTGCCGCAAAGCACCGCCGACACCAACAACACGAATTGCGATACCTACGCATCCCAACACTCAGTCAAAGTAGCGGACACATGTAATGCCAAAATGACATGCTCTATTCCAGCTACGGTTGCACACTTTGGCGATCCATGCGGGGGTACATACAAGTATTTAAATATATCACATACATGCGCTGTATCTTGATAAATGTCAATATGATTTTTAGAAATCAGATAAAATATTGCATTACACTTTTTTGCTCTCTTGACATTCTTAGTGCTCAGGGGCCACGGCATTCTAAATTACTTCTGGCTGAGGCGATAACAAGCAATCCAAATTTCTCTTTCACGGGTGGGGCACACGAAATGAATATTGGGCAAATTAAAGGTGCTTGTTCCGATTTATGTGTATTGTGTCCTCTACTTGATATGAGAGCCTGGCACTTGCACATACACCCCATCAAGTACAGTGGGAAACAAACTTGTGGTTTTGATGTAGACGCAATAATGCATGTTGCAAAGCCCTATTCAATACTGTGCTAATATTGATGGTTAACCACTAAAACGGCGGTTTTTTGTTAATATCTTGGGAATGAAATGGATTTGAGGGTTCAAATTTCAGGACAACAATGAGAAAAATACGGCCTTTCATCTGATATCGAAATCTATACTACTTCGGGTAAATCAGGGGGGTCCCAAAGACGATCGGAACACGCACCTTTAAACAAATCAGTACTCCAAATCCGTATCAGCCGAGAATCTTCCATGATTTTCAGGTCATATGATACCAATGTGAAATGTTCAGGTGATACGGATATTTGAAGTTTAATGGCTAGGAATTGGAAATATGATTAGCATTGTCATCATTGTCTAGCAGAACAATTTCATGATATTATTTTTTTTATTGATACTCGAGATAGTGATACTACTAACAAACAGAAAACGCCGAATTTTGAATGAAATCAACTGGTCGATCAATGCAATTTAGGAATGGGAAGTAATTAAAGACGTAAGATGTCAAAAAGCTCATCTTTGCGATAACGTCAAACTATAAGACATTTTTCAAGAATTCTATCCTAGATATTAATTATCGTGTTAGTTATCTATGTTTTCAGCGTGCATAATTTTTCACGAATGCACTGGGCTCTGTCAGATAATGCACGGGTCATCAGATAATGCACGAGGGTCACCACAAGTGCAACTTATAGTAGCAATAGAAATACCGTCAATCGATACTGACTAAAGATTAAGTAACATGTCTGATCGTATGATAGACCCTCTACGAACTTAGTCTCTACAATCACTGGTTCAGTTCTGACTTAGATTTAGTGTGTTGAAAAAATATTGTTGCTCGTTTATAAAGTATTAGTTGATACATGCGCAGACCTTCCAAATAATGTGATTTGTACTGGTCTTCCGAAACGCGTACATTTTAATTAACGAGAACAAAGCTTCGCGGCTTTTTTTTTGTAGTCTCAAAGGACGATACGTTGGACATTAAATAGTGATCTTAAATATAAAATTACTTCTGTTATAATTTTGTCAAGTCGCAAGCCATTCAGAAGTTTTTGAGCTGCTAACGTGCAGTGACGTCAGCGCCCCGGATTTGAGGGGAGAACAGGAAACCACACGCGACTGACTTAAGCGACGGCGTTTTTACACTCGCGCACAAGATGGCATACCTTGACGCGGTTGCGTAAAAGCTGCGTCAATGTTATGACATCACTGCACGGAGTAGAGACATGATGGGACGTATTCGATTGTTGCTATATAATAGTAGGCCCATAAGAAGTAAGTATACTTCAAGACCCCAAATTCACAAATAAATCGTGTTCAATGCAGAAACCAGTCATGTTTGTACATTGCATGTCCTGCGTTGGTCTTAAACATCTAATACAGGGGGCGTTGGAATTGTGATAGAAAAAATTCATATGCATTATATGCAAATCGTCACTGAGGGTTTTTGTTTGAAAAAAAGTAAGGGCAGTGCGAACGTGTATCTTCTTTCAATTTAATTGCCCGGTTCATCACTGAATGGGTTTGTTTTTGAAACTGCCAGGGAGGTGCGAGCAAGATAAGCCACTCTAAGCGTCTTAGAGAGTCTGATCTTTCTCGCACGTCCAGATCATTTTCAAACAACTAATCAACAATGAATTGCTGTCAGGTCTTTTGGCACTATTTATAAGTAAACTTTTGGACATGTTGATTGTAGAATTGTTTTTAATTTATTTTAAAACTACCTCAAAATGTTGATAATACGTTAATGATGTCACTTTTCAAATAAATTGAAATTGAATTGAAATTGATTTGAGTACTATGTTTTCTCAAAGATATGACCGATAAGGACCACGCCTCAGTGCATTCGACATGATAATTGCACTGACCCATACGGTTAAGTGCAATTATCCTGTCTAATGCACTAGGCTAGGTCTTATCCTTATCATACAATCATGCCGCTTTGCCTTAATTTGCGTCCTTATTTTCGCTAAGACATGTTCGTGAATCCGGCCTCTGGTTTGTTAGCTGATTTTTAATGGGGAAAAAAGTTGAATAAATTCTGCTTTTATGCTACCCATCTGTACTTTAATGCTTATAACATGAAGTCTTATGCAAGTTTTTTGGGCTTTATGTTTTGAATTAGAAATTAAAATAAATACATAAGTAACATCATGGGCATGAAAAAAAAATTGACGATTTTGAAACAATTTGGATGTTACATTCTGTATAAAACAGTAAAAACAGGAAGAGTCCAGGGGGAGGTGGCATTTTGGCAATTTCTGGAACTGGAACAAGGATGCTGAATTACTGCCACATTTACCAACTGAAGAGCATGTTGTCATCAGCTCACAGCCCCATTGCTATATTGTATGTGCTAATCCCGCTAATCCATAGGTCACTTGTCCAATCAATATCTTACTACAACCTAAAGTACACTGCCTGAATCCCGGGTCTGATGCTTTTGAAATTGTATCGCAAAACATGCTAGATACGGCTGTAAATTCTGTTAGGGATGTGAACCACCTTGCTTTTCTGTTCATGTTTTTTACTGTTTTAAGAATGTAAACATCCAAATTGTTTTCAAACTCGTGGGAAGTCTTTCAGTAAGGGTCCTTTTTTCATTTATCATTTTTTTTTCATGCCATTATGTCCCTTGCTCTTACCGGGAGAACTGACCGGTAAGATCATCGTAAGCTAGCCTTTCACCGAGGCCTTGCGCTTTATTTTTATTGCTCCAGTCCCTTTATACGATGTGGGATAGCGCCCTCTCATTGAAGGGGGGAAGTTCGCTTGCCATCGCCTTTCTGCATTCATTTCGTGCGTTTCAGGATAAATCCGGGATTTTCCTGGAAATCTCTGTAACTTTCGCTGGGAAGTCATTAGGCAATTACTAAGCGCCGTGCAAATGCATTGCGGTCAAACAAGTGTGATGCTACCGTCTGGCGGGATATTTTATGTTACTGTTTGGACGTTGAAATCCGGCGTTTCATATAAGAAGTTCCAAGTTGCAAATGAGGTATTCCATTATTCCGTAAGCGCTATGCACAACATCAACCGCGCATGACGAAATCAATTGTAATACCTCATTTGCATTTTTTTGGTCTTCTATATGAAACGTTTACTAAATCCGAGTATATTCATAAGAAATAGGCGAACCTGCCTGCCAGCATACAAACTTCTGTGTTAGAGCGGCGCTGTGAGTAAAATAGTAAACGTGTTCCTCTCGTCTCTCTCTCCTCATCTCTCTCTCCTCTCACTATCTCTCTCTCCTCTTTTCCTCTCGTAATACACTGTTGCTCATAAATTGTTGAATAAATATTTTTACCACTTTTTCATGGAATGATTCTTACAGTGTGAGTTATTTTTGATTCTGGGGTGTGTCTCTTTCCGACATATCACCATGACTTAGTCCACAATTAAACCCTTTATGAAGGAAAGGGGTATTTGAACAGCAGAGTAAGGATTTTGTTTACGTTTTTCACACAGTCAGTTTGACAGAGAACACATTTTGGGTAATTTCCCATGCATCTATATTACTGTTTTAAATGTCACTCAGTTACTAATATCGAGTAATGGGCCACCCCTGGCAGAATCATTTGCGTCAAGACGTCGCGGCAAACTGTCCACAAGGTTGTTTATGATGTCCAATGGGCAGAGCGTCCCACTCACCGAGTCAGACTCTGAGCTAAACTCCTGTAGGAGTAGATTAGAGTTCAGTGGCGTAAATTTCTTTTTGACATTGGGGGGGATGGGTTGAGTAAAAATTTATGAATGAACCGGGGTTCGCTGAAAAGATCCATTACTAGCAATTTTGCGCGCGAAGCGCGCTACAAAATTTGCCATTAGAAGCTAAAATTGCTAAAATGTTAAGTGTAATTAGAACAAACTGCGCGCGAAGCGCGTGGAAGGAAGAAATTTGCCAGTTTTAAACAATTATGGAAAAATATGAGTTATTTTGTGTCAAAAACACATGAACGGGCATCAGCATTGCGGGGATGATCGTATTGACCATACCCCCTCATCAAAATATTGGGGGGGAGATATCCCCCCATCCCCCGGGATTAGCCTATGTTAGAGTTTGAGGAAGATTGTCCTGTCATTGAGGCTCGGCCTTAGGCATCCAGGAATTTTCGATAGGGTTCATATCAGGGAAGCTAGCAGGCATGGTATCTGCTCCACCCCATTTACTCAAGAAATTGTCTCACTACAGCGGCCCTGTGCGGTGTGGGGTTGTCGTCTTTCACCCGAAAATTGTTTGCATAACCTATAAAACCTTCTTGCGTGGAAGGCAGTGGTTTTCCCAGAAAATGCTCCAGGTACACAGACGGCGTTCATGTTTCCAATCTGGCACCAACAGTGATGTTTTCTCCATAATGACTCCCGGCCCATACCATCAGTGAGTCGCCACAATCTTCAGCCGATTCCTGAATACAGTCATCTCACGAGGTTCTCAACCACGGATCGACGAAATATTTGTCTTGCATCTTGACGGTCAAGGATTGCAGCGGCTATCGTCCATAAAGGCAACATATCGCCAGTGTCAAAGCTGTAATTTCTGTGCTCCCTAGGCCTAGCCCCCCAAGCGAAGTCGAGCAACTCTGTGATCAATGGCTAGTGCGTGGACATTTGCGTCATTCGTTGTGCTCGGTAACCGTTTTGAAGCAATCTCCGATTAACAGTTTTGGAGGGAAACGTTGATTCATAGTGTCTTCTCCACAAACGACGAAGCAGTCGTTGGCATTTTCTGGGCTATACGGTTAAGCAGTCGGAGATCATTCGTCTGACTACCAGGCGGGAGTCACAATCGTGCTCGTCCAGGATTGTTTTCGTGCCTCAAATGACCCACTCTCGATGATGTCTGTGGATTTTACAGACCGTACTCTGCGAGATCACGAGGAAATCAGCGAAATTGCTTGTTTATACCATTCCCGTTGGAGTGCAGGCACTCCGGCGTATTGATAATGCCGTTGGACGAGGCATAGCCTAGGGAATCTCCGTGTCAGTTTTTGAAAGGTAACCAACCAACTCTGAAAAAACGCGAGCTAGTTGCAGACAGGCTTGGAGCAGGGAAATGAACAAACAACAGACTTAGCTGGCCTTTTAGAGCTCCCAAAAGACATTGTACGTAATTCAAAATGATGCATGGATTCACTTCACCTGGGTAGTGGGGGACTCATTATGTAATCGTTCACCTACTCTAATATGATTATGAGGCGTTCAAATAGAATAGATTTAGATTGGGTCTGAAAAAAAGTATTCCAATTTATGAGCAACAGCTATAGGATTCGTGCATCAGTATCAGCCAGCGGAATTTGCCGTACCGTGTGTTGCCATGTAAGCCATTCGATTTGCTTTGAAACAAGAACTATCAAACAAAAAATTACGTCAGACACAGAGGCTAAAGTACGTACAAACAGTTTAATACAGGTTTTACCACACCATACTTAAAGGTCCCAGGAAAATGCAACTAGAATTGATGTGGTTGTGTCAAGTCACAAGAGGGGACAGAAAGCATTCAATATTTGGGTTGGCGATGACATCATTTGTGGTGCCATTTGTTTAATTAAATATTAGAAAAATTCCAGGTGTGCATGTGGGAATCTATTCATGCTAATGACTGATATCAAAGTTCACAAATTATGTCACTGGGAGTGTATTCTTTTTTCAGGCCCTGTTTATTGCAGTGGCAATGTCCCACAAAGATGTGGAGTAGGTTATCTTCTCATTCCTGGGACCTTTAACATGTTCTGTCCGATAAGTTTCGGGGTGTGTTGTTATCATCTGAAGATAATGTGGCCCGATCTGCATAATCTTAGGGACAATGTTGATATTAACAATAATGAATTATTGCTATTAATTGTTAACACACGAACACTAAGGATTTAATTTGACAAACTGATATCTGTAAGATATAAGTTTTAGCTTGTTAAGGTTATGGACATTGAAAAAGACCGTTTTCTTATTGGTAAAACGTTTCATATAGAAGTCCCAAGTATGAGGGCTAGTATGCATATGAGGTTATACAATTGATTCTGTCATGCGCTGTATGATGTTGTGCAGTAGAGCTCAGCTTGACGCGGATAAATGGCAATACATCATTTTGTATACTGGGACTTCTAGGATATGAAACGGCTACCGTTTTCTTTGTTTGCTATGTACTATTATCTGACAATGTCTCAGTTTTACAATTAGATCAGGGTCTAATGGACTCCCCAGGGCATGGATCAAAATTAGCACTTGATGCTAATCAAGCTATTCAATCAACAACTAACTGTTCAGAGATTTGCTATCAAGTGTGAGTACCTGAGTTTACCGGGCTCTAATATGCCCCTGTAATAAGAAGGGATCTAATTGGTGCACCACAACACATGTTATTCCACGGCCCGTCGTATTTGTCGCATGGCACCTCCACTGTACACACAAGGATCAGGTTCAGACAACGCAACATCGACGAGATAGAAAAGCGATCCATTTCATTAGCAAGCGTTCCTCCTATCACTTCAGCGTTGCGATCCACGCATACGAGTTGAGATCGGTTGTGGCCACCGGCACTCATGAGTATCATCATACTCAGGTATCCTCCAGCGGGACAGGAATTCTTTGCTGGTATCATTATCATCCTGCCACGAAGAGCCACACTACACAATGCACATGGTGCATCGTGGTCGTGTCGAGATGCAAAAGAAGAGAAATCGTAAATTGAGTATTCCACACCATCAACATATGCTCGGTTTGAGGTGTGAGAACCGGAATTAAAGGCACTGTAGTCAGGATTTTCAGGAAGACAGAGGTAGTTGGAACCACTTCCGTTATGGTGCCAGTGCGCACCTCCTGCCAAACCTTCAGTATAAGAGAAAAAGCAGAGATAAAGATATACTAATAACAGAATTGTAAGCGACGCCCTCATGCAATAACAGGACATAAGCCAGGTAGTACCTGTAATTCTCTTTCGTTAAAATGGCCAGAAAGGTATTGCCGTACATGTTACATAAAAGCTTTAGTTGCGATCTTTTTTTTGTGTGTATTAATTTAAAATTAATTAACTAAAATTCAAGATAGTCACCAAAACTGCTTAATTCCAAAGTTTGAGATGAATCGGAGTTTTATGTGAAGTCTAACCGTGCCAACTACTGTGTGTTAAAATTCCGGATCCGGATTTTTTTTACAAAGTTCTGATTTTTCATATGAAGGACATTTATTTGAGCTTAGCTATTTCACACAGTAATTAGTATGAGTACAAGCATTATGTATAGCAAATGCGAAGACAAAATCACGTTGTGGTTTCATACCCAGCGGTAAAAGTATAAAATATTGTTTGAAACTTGTACGTTGCTTTAAAGTAGTTTCGGCGACTGTGGTATGGTACCCGTTAAAAGTTCTGGGTCTGTTCATTCAGAAAAAGGGGGTGGTCCCTAATTGCTGATGAATCAATATAATTCACCTCTTAACAGTCTGTGTATTTTATCGAACATTTCCACTGAGGTAATAAATTGAATAACTAATGTTCACCTGTGCCCATAAAAAGACATTGTTTGGATCTTTTGACTAGATTCCAACTCAAGCGTTATACTTTTACAAAGACTCAATGAAAATAAAAGAACAGATTTCATTTCCAAACTCGCTTAATCACTTAATTGAATATTTACCATACCAATAGTACTACCAATAATAGCGCAAATAACCGATAGAGGTATTCCACCTTTCGGATTAGCCATCTTGCCGGGAATGGCAAAGTCCATTCCAAATTTCTGGAGGCTTTCTAAATCTAAAGAACGACATGCATGTTGGATATGTATGCATAAAAGTATGGGTCACACTTTGAATAGCACAAGTACTTTGAGGTCGGGTATTATATTTATCTGAATGACGAACACTACGGGAACTAACACCTTTTGTTATAGGTTTTGCATGAGTGAGGTGAAAAACCTCTATACCACGGTCACTGCCATGCAGCATGCTTTTTGTCAAATGGACTGGCGTCTTCGGTGCATGCTGATGGGTGTTGCTCTTTATAGCTGCAGACATGG
The DNA here is from genome assembly GCA_023653785.1 of Ophioderma brevispina. Classification (NCBI taxonomy): domain Eukaryota; kingdom Metazoa; phylum Echinodermata; class Ophiuroidea; order Amphilepidida; family Ophiodermatidae; genus Ophioderma; species Ophioderma brevispina. Next base: position 22,569 of record JAMKCH010000617.1, read on the forward strand.
TCACCCCGCTCGAGCTCCCACGCGCGGTGGTAGTTTATAATAGGTGGTATCGAGGTATTCAATCCATTCACCGCGTGCGCGCAAGGGTAAATACTAGCAGGTGGTCAGTGAGGGTCCCAAGTGAGGGTTTGATTGATGAAATGTCAATCACTACAAGTGGGCGTACCCGAATACTTTAAGTCCGTGACTTGCTCGGAGGCTCAAAGCTGGGTGAATTTCAAAGACTCAGTTCTTCGAACCTCTCTGAGTTTCACCCCCGCCCCCCCCCCATCCCACGAATTCTTTAAAACCGAGTCTTTGACAAAGACTATTGAAAGGTGGCTAAAATGACATTCGCAATACAGAATCAAGCCAATTCCGAGAGCTCAAAGTATTTGAATTTAGAACGCCTCATTACTTTTTTACTGATTCGAAAGCAGCAGTTTTTCAATAAATAATTCAAGAAAAATATAATCTCTGGGGATATTTTGCCACAACTGATTATCGAAAAGTAGTGACTTCAATCAAACCCAGCAACACGTACCAACAAAATGGAACAGAGACGCCGCGTGAAAGACGCATTTGTCCTAAAATGGGCACCCGATATAAAAGGTCTATTGTTTCTGTAATGCTAATTTGGGCTAACCAATTGCTTTAAAGTTTTTTTCCGATCTTCTTTCCCTCCGACTTCCCCGGAAGTATCAATTTTGATATCAGCCTTCAAATCCATCTCTTTCCCAAGACATAAATATAAAAACTGCCGTTTTACGCTGTTATAATGGTTATCCATCAATAGCGCATCAATAGCGAATACTGAATAGGGAGGCTGATGTAATGCGCATTATCGCCTCTAACATCAAAACTGCAAGATTGTTTCCAACGATGGTGATGTATGCAAATACCAGGCACTCATATCAAGAGAACGCAGTAGACATGATTGGAATAAGCACCTTTAAGATGAGTTCATACTTCATATTTTAACATTTCCATAAATTGAAAGTCATTCTCAACCAGAACCCTTCAACCAGCGTAATTATTGGGATTTATGACACTGTATGATGTGAATTGTTCACTTCTGGCAGAAAGAAAATTGGTGCACGTACTTAATCACTCTACATTCTGTGTCATCAGAACAGCGTATGTAGCTTAAACCAAATTTCTAGTCTGGACATGAATACCAAGTTCACGTAAGAGGAAAGGAAGACAAGCCATTCCTTTCCGCAACACCTTGATTGCACGCAAATCAAGCCATTCCATACCTTCTTCTTCTAGCAGTTCCCACTTGGTGAGGTCACTTTCATCCTTCTCCAGCTATACCTGTTATGGATATCTGCCTCCGTAGCTCCTATGACCTGCAGGTCATTATTAACACAATCTATCCATCTCTGTTTTTGTCTAATCTCCACACTATCTCACTGACAGCTTAAAACTGAAAGCCAGACCGTCACAGGGACCAGTCACTCGCTCGTCATCTGACACATCTCTTCTCTCCATACCACGTACCAGGAGACATATTGGTGACAAAGCTTTTGCTGCTGCAGGGCCTTCACTGTGGAACAGTCTCCCTCGCCACATCCGTGATGCTCCCACCATTGATAGTTTCAAATGGGTTTTAAAGCATATCTTTTTCCAACACAATAATCTTGCTGGTTGTCTTTTGTTGTTTTTCATGTTTGTCTTATTTGTTGCGCTGTGATCATATTTTGGAATTGGCGCATTATAAATTCTGGTTGTTATGTTAATAATAATTTGGTCAAAATAATTCTGATCTTTCCTCTTCACATGACCAAACCATCTAAAACGCGCCTTCCTGCACATCTCACTTACGCTTTCTAGTTATGGTTCTCTCAGATCTCATAATTCCTCGCATGATCTTTTCCAGTGTGAGGGCATGACCATCTAAACATCTTAATTTCCGTCCCTTCCAATTTTTTTGGCATGATGACTGGACAGTGGTAGTGTCTCTACGGCATACAGCACAACCGTTTTGTAGATTTTCCCTTTCACTGTATGGCATTCTCTTGTCACATAGGACTCCTGATACTTTCTTCCTGTTGTCCAATCCACTCTAAGTTCTCTTGTTTATTTCAGCACGCACCCTTCCATCTCTTTGCAGGGTACTTCCTAGATATTTGAACTCATTTACCTTCTTGGAAACACCGGGATTGCATAAAATCACGACCTGCGTGTGAGACTCTCCATTTAGGCATATGTACTCTGTCTTTGATCTTGACACTTTGATTCTTCTCTTCTCCAGCGCGTCTCTCGATTTTTCGAGATCGTTCTTCAGCTTATTCTTTTCTGCTTCAGAAATCATCTGCAAAAATCATTTGTCATGGGGCTTCCTTTTTAGTGTCCACGTCCATGACGATTGTAAAAAGAAATGGACTGATGGCTGAGCCTTTGTGGAGTCCAACTTCTACCTTGAAGGTTCACTTGTGCCTGCTGCGTTTTTCACTATTGTCTCACTCCGATGGTACATATCTTTTACCAGTCTGATGTATTTCTCAGGAACCCTCTTGCTGTGCATACATCAGTACAGTTTCCCTGAGTAATCTATCATAAGCCTTCTCCAGCTCGATGAAGACTCCATGCAGCTCTTTCTGTCCCTCTATTAACTTCTTCTAGAACTGTCTGAGTGAAAATATAGCATCTGTAAATCCAGACTGGTCATCACTGATGTTTACACTTTCTCTCAGTCGATGCTCCGGCACTCTCTCATAGATCTTCTTGCTGTGACACATGAGCTTGATACCTCGGTAGTTTCCAAAACTCATGATGTCTCCTTTGTTCTTGAATATGGGCACCATGTTACTTTTCCGCTACTCCTCTGGGATTACCTCATCTTTTTTGATCGTGTTGAAGGCATCCAGCAAAAAGTTTATTCCAGCTCGTCGCAGGCATTTCCACACTTCTGCTCGTATGTTGTCCGGCCTAACCGAATTCCCATTCTTCATCTTGTTTAGTGCTCTTTCTACTTCTTCACACGCGATTTCTCCAATCGTTATCCTACCTCCTTTTGATAGTATCTTATTTCTCTTGGGTTCTCTTCGTTCATGAGTTTGTGGAAGTACCCGCGACGCGACACCTGTCAAAGATTTTACCATCCTCATCTAGCACTCATCTCCATCTTTGATCAGCTTTATTTGGTAGATATCCTTTGAGTTCTTATCCCTCTGCATTGCGATCCTCAATACTAATCTTTCTCTTCTTCTGCCCTTCATCACTGTCCATATCGTCATACAATTGGGCGTAAACCTTTGCTTTAGCTACTTCTACTATCTTGTTTGCTTTCTTTTTCTCCACCTTATAAGTTGCTTTATTGGCCTATGTGTTCTCAAGATTAAGGGCCCTCTTTACAACCTTCTTGGCTTGGATGCTCTGCTGGACCTCTTCACTAAACCACCATGTTTACTTCTCAAATTTAATCCTTCCAGATGTTCTCCCAAAAAAACTCATCTCCGAGCTTCCTCAGATCCCCTGTCACTGTATCCCACTCTTGTGTTCCATTCCTGATTCTTTGTTGCAGCATATTTATTGCCTCGGCGGCAAACTTCAGCCGGCTTTTTTCATTGGCCAATTTCCATCATTTAGTTTTACAAACTCTTGATGGTTTCTTCCGTCCAGCTTTAGTCACTTTTAATATACAGATCAGTGGTCTAGTTGGCTGGCGCTTGTGGCGCTTTCCACCCAGGATAATTTTACAATCCTGATGTTAGTCTTTTCATTTGTCCTACACAAGATGAAGTCAATCTGTGATTTCCACTATCCACTCATGTATATAGGTTATCCTATGCCTCTCGGCTTCCTTGTGAAGAATGTGTTTGTCAATCTCAGATCAGGGCTCATTCCGAAAGCAAAACATTTTTCTCCATCTTCGTTGCCAGTAAAACACCCACTCCAAACTTTCCGAAGGTGTCTTCCTTTCCAGCTGTCCCAGGCTGACCCTCTCAACTGGCCCTTCCACTACATCAGCCCTCTAACCTCCTCAGTCCTGAAATCCCACTCATCTCCTCAGTCATGATACTTTCTATATGCCTCTTTTCCGGACCTCTACCTCTATAAATCTCTCTCCTGAAATTCAACTTTCCCATCCACCACTTCCCCCTCATACATCTTCCCCCCTTCGACATAATCTTCCATCTTTTTCATTGCCTTCCACTATCTTATAACAAACTTTGTTTTGATTTCTATCTCAGTCCACACTTCAGCCCCCTTCTCGGCCTCTCCTTCATACCTTCGCTCGCAACACCACCTTTCTTTGGCTCGCTTCTTTACCTTCCCCTTCTTTTATTCCTTCTGTACATTTTTTTCTCATATACTTATATGCATCCTTCAGGCCTTCTTCTCCCTATCGCCTCTTTCACCTCATCACGTTCATTCACCTCTGCCTTCCACCACCCGTATCTCTCCTATCTCTCCTACCTTTTCTTTTTTCCACACACTTTCCATCATCACGTGCCTGCATGTAACACCTCTTCCTTAAAGCACCCCACAAAATCTGACACCTCGTCCTACAAACTACTCCTCCCCAACTTTCCATCTCAACTTCTTTTTTGTCCTCTTCTTCTTCAGCTTCCATACTTTCCCCTCCTCTTCCTGCCTTACCTTCCTCACCACTTTTTTTTCACCTCCTTTAGCCACATCCACAACCAACCAACCGACCGGTGTTGCAATTCTCCCTGGGAACTCACCTTAACATTCTTCATAAAATTTTCTCTTCCCCTTGGCCGACCTAACACAAAATCAATCTCTGGTCTCATTTCCCCCTGTCGAGATAAACGAAACGTCCCTTACCTTTGTCCCTTTCTTGACCACGTCTTCACAACACATAACTCTTTTTTTCATCACACAACTCCAACAACATTCTTCCTCAGATTCCCTATCCCCACAACCCATTCCCTCCGTGAACACCTTCGAAACCCTCGATCCTTTTCCCCACAGCGCTCACCAACAACACAAGACAATTCGACACTTTGCCACATCCCATTCCACCTGATGGTGAATTTGTGATTAAAAATTACAGTACTCTATAAAGGCTAAAATCGTGGATGTGTCTTTGGCCTCAAACATCGTGCACATGATATGGATTTATGGTGGGTAAAATACTATGATTTTTGTTCTAGTTCTTCGTCCCATGGTGTTAATTACAAAGTAAAGGAATATTATTGTTTTAAATAGGCCCAACTATCCGTCGGCTTTTAATATGCACAACATATATGTTTATATATGCTTGCATATCACCTTCCCTTTAATCACCCTCTGTCTTTCGTAGATTCCATTGAAAAAGCAAGGCACAACGATGAAATACGAACCTGGAATAACCACTTTGTAACCCAAGTCCTGGGAATTTGACTTAGTTACAGTATTTTCGGGGGGGGGGGGGGGTTCAGTGTGGTGTCATTGGGAATGAGATATAGCTAGGTGCTTGTCTCTGGTATGTCGATACCTCCTCCTTCACAAGCGCGTCTTATGTGCCTTTTTTGTACAAACTCATTTTCTTTTAACATGCATTTTCTCACCTGCATCTTCTGTGTCTCTGTCTGTGTGACTTTTCTTACATGTGCCCCCTACCCCTATCTGAAAGACATTTCTTCTGTGATTAGACGCATACGAAAAAAAAATGTTTACACTTGTCAGTCAGCACACACACATTTCTCTTTTTTAGAATTTGAAAGATTGATCAATCAGAAAACTAAAATGTACTACAGTATATTATAAAATGTACTATAAAATAAAAAAATAAGGCCTAAAAAGTGGTTGAATGCAAAAGCCGTGTGCACTTAGCGGATTCTATGTACGTTAACTTGGGCGATATGGCCCGTGTAAAAGTTTTTATAGTTTTTAAATTAATTGTTCAAATGTTATAGTGATAGCCGGGAGTGATAGTGTCTCAGTGTACAACTTCCTTCTTAGTGACACCAAACATATATACTGGGCAACTAAATGTACAGGAAAATAAGACCAGAAAAAGAAGCCCCGGGCTTTCATTTTCATTTCAATTACAACATTCTTACCTTTCAAGTCAGTATAGTCAAACGTTGTTTCATAAGCGTTGTCTACATGTGAAGTCATCTTGTGCTTCAAAATGTTAACTTAAGGTTTCTCAGAAAGTGTTTGTATAATTCCAACAAAGTTTGATTTTTCAAACTGATTTGTCCGACTGGTTAGTATGGAGTGCCACGGAATTCACCCTGATGTCATTTTGTTCTGAACGAAGTCCAACAAAAATTCCCGGCAACCAAAATAGACTCAAAATTAACGCTCATTGGTTCAAGGTGATTTTATAAAGGGATCATGGCCGTCTGTAGAAAGGTGTGGTGGTGTTACACCACCTTAACAGAACTAATAATAATGTAAATGTTAATAATGTAAATTCAGCAATTCTAATCACCGACATATGCAGCTATAATAACTAGGCCTACAGGACAGTCGTATAGTTTTACAAATAAAATACACAATCAGAAAAATATTTTTAATTTAAGAAATCAATGTTCACAATAATAAACCGTACGAAGCAAAAGTTAGATAACATAAATTGGATGGACAAACTAGGTAATATTGATGCGTAGGGGAGAGAGGGGTAAGTTGAGCCACAGCAGGGGGGCCGAAAAAAAAAAAAAAAAAAAAAAAAAAAAAAAAAAAAAAAAAAAAAAAAAAAAAAAAAAAAAAAAAAAAAAAAAAAAAAAAAAAAAAAAAAAAAAAAAAAAAGTCGAAAATATGTTTAATATCAATATTTTTCCACTCAAAATCCGTTGGAGTTGAAGAATCAACTCCAGTGTAAGTATTTTTTTGTATGAATAACGGTACAAACGGGATCCATTTTGAACGAAGCTGGTTTGACCTCATGTTCAATCGCAGGGTCACCGCTATTTATAGCTGCGGACCATGTACCAGGCCCGGTATCAGGTAGCCTATGCACCACCGTGGAATGATTCGTTGACCTGCATGTAGCAATCCTCTCATGTCAAAAACGATTTGATGATAGTTTTGCAGCACAATTATGCACCACCGACTAAAGCAAGGCAATTTAGATCGGTCGCGGCTCCGTACGGGAATTCCCACTCGCCACTCACTGATCTATTTATAAACTCGCACAGTGACTTCAAATTCCGGTCACTGTTCAGGCTCGTCCAATGACTCGTTCGGACGGCAGTTTTGCGCTATGAATGAAGCTTGGCCGCCACCGCGCCTGAGCCACCGGGTAGATGAGCCACCCCCCTCTGACAAAAGATAAAGAATTATTTCACTTTACAACACTACTACTTTATTATGTACCTTGCATAACACAGGTTTCCCAAGTGTAAAATGGAATCACTTGCACATACAATTAGAAAGTTGCACAAAATTTCATTTTTGGCACTTTTCTAACTTTCTTTAAAAAATGATTTTTTGTCAAATTCCCCCTACACGGATGAACTATAGATGAGGTACATCAATGTTTACCAACACAAGTTAGCCCTTGGTCTACTGACATGTTAGAGTGCAAAGAGTATCCTCCCCATAACAGTTACACAAGCATTAATGCCTCGCGCCTGATTGAGCTAGAATTTTTAAAAAGCCACAAGCCCTGCAGCACAAACAAAGCTCTCCTTGGATGCCTGTATAAAAAATCTAGGGACATGTCACCGACGCTGGTCACCGATGGCAATTCGCCGCGCCATGTGTATTCATTCGGGTACTGACCTAAGTTACACAAAATCGAATGTGTGTACATTGTAACGTGTCATGCAAAACCATGCTTGACCGCGCCCACAAACCGGTCCGCGCATATAATTATGGACAGCCAATAATACTCCTATTTGGATTTCCCAGTTCAACTGTTCCACTGCCGGAAAATAGCCATGCATATTTGCTTTGTCACTTCTTAAAACTAATTTCACCTTGCAATGATGACACTATGGGTTCAGGAAATGATCTAAGTAATCCCGACACAGATAGTACATCTCACTAGTCACTTTATATCGGCGCCATAATCTACGAGAGAGTATTTTTTCAACCCTCAATTTTCCGGTATTGTGATTTATGGCTCAAACTTTATAACATCGAAACAATACCAACCTCAACACGGAAGTTATTTAATGCTTTTTTTTTTCACGCTTCAGATAGCCGAGACCATACCGGATTTTCCCATTATCATTGCGCATATATTTTGACCCTCTGAGGTCTAAAAAAGTCTCTCGAACATCATGACACATAATTGCAGAATTTCCCAAAATCTCCCCAGCTGTATCACAAAAAAATATGACGTCACCATTTAGTAGTGAGAGTAATGAGCGGCGCTCTTCATTTGTAAATTGATTGGAAGAAGTGTGTACGTGTGCAGTGTCTCACGTATACTGCCGGCAGTGCTTTGTTCGTTGCCCGGGTTGCGTCCACATGTCACTCATCCATATGGCACTCTTTTTGTGTAATTGAGTTGTGATATGTGAAACAGAACTTTGGAAACTTACTGTAACTAACTGTAACAGTTTTAGTTTTGAAGGATTCTTGGCTTTTTGACAAAAAGTGGTCCCTATGAGGTAAGTTGATCAACTGGGCATGGGGTAAGTTGAAGCATAGGAAAATGTGCACCATTCCCCCCAAAAACAATCCAGTAGAATCACATCAAATATTTATTTTTCAACTTTTAGACTCAAACTTTCACGATATCAAACATTTTTTGGCAAAAATAACCTTGAAACAAAAAAATTATAAAAAGGAAAAATTGGATTGGATTTCAGTGCTATACACATATATTGTGCATTCCTATGGATGACTCAACTTAACCCACCATGACGGCTCAACTTACCCCACCTCTGGGGTAAGTTGAGCCAGTTTAACAAATATTTTTTGGCATCTCACTGAAGGATAAATGCAATATTGATGACAATTAATTGTGATACCTTACTCAAGTAAACATACGCATGTTTCATTTGTACACGCATTTGCTCTCGTAATTTTCCTGAGCCTGAGAAGGGAACAGCATGTAAAAAAGTGGTCAACCTTACTCCCTTCTCAACTAACAACGATAGCCAAAGTGGGTGGACTTTTAATAAAGTATAACGAACGTATTCCACTGAAGAAACATCCTTTAACAAGCAGAGATGAGCCCCAAATCGAGGTGACCAACAACGCTCCTTAACAAAGCCTCAATAAGCTCTACATTATCCGTAAAACCTACAAAGTTAAAATTTTCACGTTTTATTACGTAGATCAAAGGGACAATTATTGCGACAAAAAGGTCATCGGTTGAAAAACAATTTGCAAAAAAATGGAAACAATCAGTAATATTATTGACCCAGAATTCAATCCCAAACTCAGAATAGGAATAAAATGATGCCGGAAACCCTTAACAATCTACTTTTAATATCGCTGGTGAATTAAACATTTGTTCAAACATTGGACGAAAGTGGCTTTAAGTATAAAGAACTTGGTTAGAGATTACTTCGACCCCACTGATAATATGAAACCAGTGGTCGAAAAGAAGTAAATGACACAATGAAATTGCGAATGGTATACCATATACAAAAAAAAAAGCTATTTTATAAATATACAAGTATCTGTGCTAGTTGTGCTGCCATATACTTTCCACAATACTTGAAAGGTGACAAGGTTAACAAGTGCTACTTCTTTATTAGTCGATATAATATTTGAATGAAAAAGGTTTTGGCTTTTTCAGGCCTGGTTATTCCGCCACCCTTAAGGTATTCTATATATCCTTCGCCGGTCAATGATAAACATAGTTTTCCTGGTGTGTTCGATTTACATCTCATTGATAAAGTTTATAGCTAGTAAGTCCAACTTTCAGGTGCAAATAATAACAATTACTTGGTCGTGTGACCGGTTGCCATGAACAACACCTAAGACTATCAGATTACCAATAAAGGACTACAAGCTATACGGTGTACCATCGGCGCCAAAAAAATGAAGATGCCAAAAAAAGTTAAAACTGAAATTTGAAAAAAAATTGCTTGGGAAAAAAAATCCAAAATAAAGAAAAAAATATCAAAAAAGAGAAAAACAATTGTTCTTTAGCTTTTTTTTATTTCCTTGGGATTTTTTTTCCTTCAAAGTATTACACGGGATTTTGATGGAATAGAACGCAGATCAAGTCTGAGCCTACCATTCTGTGCAAACCATGTAATTCCTCCAATGTTAAAGGTGAAACAAGAGATTCAAAGTTGATCTATTCTGTGATGTTGTAGTGTCATACTATAATAGACACTTAATAGATTTCCCTACCTTTTATTTGACTCAAGAAAAAAAAAAAAAAAAACCCCCACAAAGAGGTGATTTATTTATATTTCAATAGAAAACATAGTAACCATTATGTAGTATATCTTTAGGTAGAAGCTTGAATATAATTGTAATATTCGTGGACATAATAAATTCTTAACCAAATCTGATAAATCAATAATTGTGTTATTATTAGGGAAATCAGATAAATGTGACAAGGCTCATTTGTTTGTATTTTAAAAGTATTCTGACCTTTGACGTCTCGTATGGCTTTTGCCAAAATGTCCATTGCGACCCACACATAACCATGGTCACACCCTTGATTTTACTAGTGATAACGTGACTTGGATGATATTGTTCATAATGTTTGGTCCATCCTATGTGGTATTCGGGTCATCACATTGTCATGTGCTCTGTGCGGATGTTTAAACACCACTTCCTCTGAAGGTTGTAAAAACTTCGCGTGATTTTCGTAAACTTGATTCAATTAGCCTTCAATGTAATTATATCCTCAGAGATAGCTGTTAGTCCTAGTGATGGTCCGATCCTAATACACTTGTGTATTATTAGGAGACCCATTACGTCTTCTGTTGGAGGAATCTTTGCCGTAATGTCACTAAGGAGCATACTACAGTCAGGACTCGCCTTCCTGGTATAATTAGTTAAGAATTCCACCAGGAGAGGGCGGGTTCGGAGGCGTCTTGGGCGTAGATGGCGCAAATGGATGTAGACTACAATTTGCCTGATTTGTTCAGAAAGCCAACTCAGTAAACTCTTTGTTGATGCTACACGTGACTTTTTACTGAAAAATTCTTTGTGTAGTTAGTAGGATCAGATTATGACATGTACCCACACTCACCCCAAAAAATGCAACAGGAATGTTTCTTGGCATTTTATGGTAGTATAAGGTTCAGTTTAATATTATATCAAAGTTGCGCAAACAATCGAGGTCCCCGAAAGCGTTCAAACTAGAACATAAACCGAAATGCCGCCATCCGCCATTTGAAAAAAGAAATCCTCATATCTCTGGCAAAAATGAGCTAAACGCGGGCAAACAAGAGTATTTCTACTAATCATAATAACCAAATCCATTAAAAATGGGTTTATGAAGTGACGATAATCATCTTACCTCGAAATCCACTATGGCCGCCATCCGCCATGTTGAAAAGTACAAATTATGTATCTTGGTGCCGAATGGGCCAAAATGACAAAACAGATACCAGTTCATACAAATTCTAGCATAACAAATCCATTGAAATGAGTTTTATTAAGTCGAGTATATCTTGGCCTCTTAAAATCGAATATGGCTGCCATCTGCCATGTTGAAAAGTTGATTATTTTATCTATGAATACAAATTTGCAAATTAAAAAAAGAAAAAACCTAAAAAATTTTTTTTAATTGAGGAATAAGAATACCTTAAGATTGTTGTTTTAAAGTTTTGAGAGATGACATCTTCAAAATGGCCACTGTCAACCATTTTGAACTAAGGAAAGAGTAAATCCACTATATTAGAATCAGACAGTTACAATGAATTAGGGGTATTTTCTATTAAATCCGGATTACAAACTATTGAATAAAAAAAAAGGATATTTGTAGGGGGTGTCCAAAATTGTAGCCCTGTTGATTTTTTATCAGCTATAAATCATCTTCATTTCAAATGATGGTGTTTACAGTAGAATTGTGTAATTCTTCAAGATAGCAGAAAGTAGTTTACTATTCACATCATCACAACATGTGGCAAGACACTTGTTTGCAAAGACGAGATGACCACACTATTAATATGTCTTCAGTTTAAATCATTGAGACTGGATCGGGTTCTTGTATGTGACATGAATGTAAGCTGTGTGTGGTGCATTCCATTCTTTCTACAGGTTCATTTCATTGTGATTGCACTGAAGAACAATTGAATCGGATCATTTCCGGTGGAAACTCTGGTGCAGGACTCTGTTCATAAGGGGAATTCATTAACCTTTGTATATTCGTCCCATTCAGTGAATTTTGACCATCAGTCTTGCACATCCATTGTATGAGCTGAAATTGTTCTCCTATACAGAGAGTTTTGCAGGGAGGTTTTGGGGGAAAATCTTTAGGTTTTATACCACCGAAGAGCATTGGAGCACAAAACTATCTCTCTTTCACTGCAGTTCTATATGGAGGCTCATGAAATTCTGCAACCTGATGCTACAAACTAGAGTATTAAGACCCTCATCTCCGCGGTCAGTCGATTATGACCTGGCAGTTGAGACCCCCAAGATCTAACATTGGGGCAGCCCCATCAGAGATCATTTATTCCTTCAACTGCCCATATTGGATGCCCTTTCTGAGCGCATTCTTGCTACAATCATTGGCGCTTAAAAAAAGGAGGTAACGCTATCTCGGCGACAACCGATCAGTGGTTTACTAGGACGTTGTTTCCTGCTGTTAATGCCCTGGTCTGCCTTTACCAAAAAAAGACTCCGATTTCTGACCATTGAACAGGGTTACCATTGAACATGCAGCTTTCATTTTCTATCGATTCAGAATCCATATTAGGAGTACAAAATGACTCTGGAAACAAGTTCATAGTACCGTTCGCCTATCTCTTTGTCTTTTATCTTTTCCTCCAACTTCTCTAAACAGGTTCGCCATGAAGTACTTTGAAGAAATAGATCTGCCAGCCCCAAATATTCCTGAAGTATATATCGCACCTTAAAATGCATGGGCAAACAGCAGATTAGAGCGAATGTATCCTGAAAAGCGCATCAAAAGCTTTATTTATACAAATATATTTTCTCCTTGTTCTGTAAGACCAAAAGTAAAGGTCATTCAGCCTCATTGAATAATGGAGAGCAAGTATCTATAGATCTGTGTCTTCCCAAATTACGATTTTGACTTAAAAAAAAATTATGCCATGGCGACTGCCATTTTGCTATATATATCAACATCGCATCTCCTTCTGCATAGATTAGTGGCAGTATCTTTGTGCATTCGGCACCATGCACCAATTAGTTCTTCTGGTATGAGGCAGCACGCTAAAATATGTTGTAGACTGTAGAGCCAGCTCACGGTTGATTGGTTGGGGTTGAGAAGTCTTGCAGTAAAGTTTTGACAGCATCTCCTTCACTGAGAAAATGGCTGAGAAAACATTTGCACATTCAGACATGCTGGTAACGGATGTTCATGTACAAGATCTGTTCAAGTAGGGCAAAGATACAGTCAAAGAAATGGAAGGACAAGCTGACTTTCTTATAATAGCTGCAAAATGGAAAACATAAAGTCACGACCCTTGCTTCTGATTGGGCTGTCAGGTAAATGATGACCAAGCTCTTTATTTCAACGAAGCTCCTGTTTGGTATCACAATCTGTAGAAATGTCATTAGATAAGGTGCTTTGCCATAACTGGCACCATATCCATATCCATTTTTTGAGGCCAAGCCTGTTTTAAAGCACAATTTTGATGGCTATTTATGAACATGTGTCCTCGTCAGAGGCCTGCTGCCTCTGAGACATTGCCAAGACCTTCTCATATGTAGTCGATGGCAGGTTCTCTTTACATCGCTTGAAGTGAACAGAGGGAAACACTTATAGAATAGTTGCAATGCATCGTCACCAGTTGGACCCTATGGCAAAGCATGCGTTGTCTTTGATGGATACACACTGGGGAACCAAACACAAAGACACGCACACATGAACTTACGTTGCGAAACTAGGATCGCCAATAAGGTGACAGATAAAATGCAATAAATGTCACCATGGCATAATGTAAGTCAACACTCCAAATTGGAGAAGGACACAGATATGTTGGGATACTACTTCTCCACTATGCAGAAGAGGGTTGTATTGACTGTACTTTGGTCTGACAGACACAAATTGAGGAAAAATATGGTATTGATATAAGCTCTGAAGCGTTATCAGGATGGCATTTGGCTCCTATCGGTATCTATCTGCCAATGCATACGATTCAAGATTATTTGGGGCTGGCAAGAAATTTGTTTCACTCAAGTCAGCATGGTACCCCTGTGTTTTACGAGTTTGTTTCAAGAGTATTTTACTACCAATATAGATCTGAATTATAGAAGATGAAGGCTGACAACCCAATGGTGTTGGGTTCCTGTTCCATGATCGCAATCAGAGTGTTGGAATCTTACACTAAGGTACCTTTCCAAACAAGTTTTCGCACAGCGTGTGGACATTCACACGAAAATGGACCAAGACACCATTCAGAATGATGAGAACTTGAAATACTAAAATTGCCCCATAATAGTTAAAGTGTCGTACGATCCATCTATACTGCAACAAGTGTTTCGGCCATATTTTTGGGATGAGGTGAATTTAATGTGAATGTACTTTTGTACTTTCAAAAACTTCACAATACACGTAAAACAAGATAATGGTCAAAATTGTGATAGATTTATAGATGATAAAAAATTAATCTTATGGCGGCTCCGAATCAGGGAACAAATAGCCAACTAACTAAAAAAATCAAATTTGCATGAAATTTGTGATTGGCGGGATAGAAAATTACACCTATTTGCATTGTCATCTGTTGATGCTTGACAGGAGGATTTATGGTTTCACTTTTTAAAAGGCAGACAGTGGCCATTTAAAGAATCAAGCGTCGCGCTCAAATTTACAACAAAAAAAACATTTATGTATGGTGGAGAAGGCCATATGGGCATGGTCCATAAGGTCAGAATGGTTATCTCAAATGTAAACCCCATTTTAATGATTTGTTATGCTTAGAATAGGAAAGGACATTTTGTTTGTCGTTTTGGCACATCCGGTCCAGAGATACAAGAATTTCGTTATTTCCCACATTGCAGATGGCAGCCATATATTGGATTAAAGGTCAACAAGATGATATTCAACTTCATATAAAACCCAATTGAATGATTTGTTATATACTAGAATTAATAGGAAATTACATTTTTTGCGTTTTGGACCACCCGGTACCAGAGATACAAGACTTTTTACCTTCCACAGGCGGAGGCGGCAATATGGATTAGAGGTGAGTGTAAGCTGATACATATCAATTTAATAATTAAAACCCTTTTTAATGGATTTGGTTATGCCTAAGAAGATTATTAGGAAATGACATTTGTTGTCTTTGAGCTCCTTTATTGCCAGGGACGGTGAGTGATTTATGTTGTTCAAAAGGGCCGGATGGCGGGCCAGTTTGTTTATGTCATAGTTTGAACACTTTCTGGGGACTTCGATTTTGTGCAACTTTGATATATTGTTTTAAGCTGACCTTAAGCTACCAGAAAATGCCAAAAAAACCTTTGTGTTGCAATTTTTGGGGGGCATGTGCTATCTTACTCTACTAAGTACTAAGGACAGTTCAGAACACTAAAACGTCTTTGATTCATCTTCCAGGCGTTGTATGCCTCCTCTGACGGATGAGCTTGCCAATGACTTTCTGAATTTCTTGTTGATAAGGTTGAAATAAGATTAGGGACAAATTTGACTGTCAATGCTTTATCTTCCAGGCTGATATGATTTGCAAATGCTATATGCCGATGTTTTAAAGAACTCTCTGAGTTGTGAAATAATTTGGGACAATGTCCACACAAGGCTGCACTATGGAAATACTTCCCTCCCTGGCTCATTAAAGCAATAGTGGCACATTTTTTGAAGAGCGCCCCCAATTCAAAATTGAATTTTTGCACAGTTACGTTGTAATGTCTAGGAAAACTATAATTACCTGCGAACGAGATGCTAAAAAATGCGTATTTATCACAAAAAGCGAGATTTTGTAATTAGCATTGGGATTTCCAGATTGGACTTAAACCAGAGGGGGAAATGCTACGTTTGATGTCCGTCCATGATGAAAATTACGCCACCTACGAGAAAAAATACCTATAACTGACTTGCCCGAAATATGAAAACAACTAATGGATGAGCGTAGACACGTACATGGCGCTATTTCCGCTATTTCACATTGGAAGGCCGTTTCCAGCAGCCGTTGATTTATTATCGGGGATAATTATCGGGGATCCCCGATTATTCTAGTACAAAATCCTTCGTTGGTAGCACACACAGACATTTTCGGTCAACATTCACAGGTATAGTTTACTAGGCCAGGTACCAGCAACGTGTAATGTAAAAATCTCCAAATTTTGAAAAATTGCGGGGCCGCCCTTCAAAAAATGGCTAATATTGCTTTAAAACAGAACTCGAAATGTCTACGTACCTATCATCAACCAGGATAAGCTGAGGATAGTAAACAGTTTCTTTTGACAGGCAGGCATATTTCCTCACAATTGAGCATTTACCATTATATGTACGTAAGATGATTATTCTTGGATCATGATTTTTAAAGGGGCAAAACAAGAGATTCAAGTCATTTTTATTTTCTGTGATATGCATGATTTCATTGATTAGACACTCAAAGATTCCGTTCCCGTTTTAGTTACGCTAAAAGAAATAGCTTAAAATGAAAACAGAAGTGTTGCATTTGTATTATTTCAACGAAAAACATCGACTGAAATTTCGTATTTGCTCATAGGAAATAGTGCACAATGGGGGTCAATCACTGAGCCACTCCACATTTGTGAGGGCACCATATGCTGAAATTCCATCAGTGAACAAAGAGGGGGTTTGTGAGAGATGAAAAAAGAGGAGGGTCATTCAGTGACATTGATTCCCGCCTTAATTAAAAAATGGGAGGCATCAACTGAGAGTAAAAGGGGGGGGGGTGGGGTCTTCAGTGACAGGTTAAAAAAAGTGGGTCTTTTTTTTTTTTTTTTTTTTAAAAAAAGGGGGTATTTCAGTGACAGGTTACAAAAGGGGGGTCTTTCGGATATCGGAAGAAGTCAGCCCTGCTAGGAATTTTTTAAATTTTTTAATTTTGAGTGTGTTCGGCATTCAAATTTTATCTAATTTCGATGTTTGAAGGCAAATATCTCATTAGACAAGGAAAACGAAAGCATGGCAAAAATAATATTATGCGCCAAAAGGCAGCTCAACGGCCCCCTATCAAAATTACAGTTTTGTTCCAATAAAGCATTGTGTAAAATTATGAACCATATTTATGCATGGCTTCCTTTACTCAGTGAATATATGTGCGTTTAGGATCACAACATGCCGAATGTCCCGCTGGCATGGCTGGTTAAACATGCTTTCTTTATCTCTGATTGTCTTCTTAGGCTCGAACTCCTACTCTCCTACTTTTGAAAATAATTTGTTGAATTTTGTTAAAGTGAAATAGAACGAAGTCAATCGATCTATTCAAGCTATAGTATAATCTCACCAAGTACTACGAAAAAATATCGTTTCGGAGGAAGAATGTGATGCAAGCAATTGCTCGGAAAACCAAAACCACAAGTTGAAGTTGATGAAGTTTTGAATTGGGTTTTCCCATTGGGATCTTGTAATACTGCTGGTTGGGAGGGTATCACAAAGTTGATCCTCTAAATTATTATTGTCTGTCAAGATTTGCAAAGTAAGACATATGCATAATGTATTATGGTCAATCTAATCAGGACAAAAAGAAAAAACAAGTGCATGATATTTCTTAAATCAGTTAATGGAAATTGGGATTAGCAATGTTCTTGGCTGGTCGTGGGCCAGGTTTCGTTTTAGTCTTCTTATCTGGGTAGGATTTTTTTTTGGCCCTTTGGAATAAATTGCTTTTTCTTATTCTTTATTTAGTAGGTTTTTATGTCGATAAATTTGACAGCTTTTAATGGTATTTTAAACGTAGTGTCTGGAATGTGTGAATTTGATAAAAGTGTTTTCGTTATTAAATGATGTAAATCTGTGGCAATAATGTTCAATAAAAATTGTAGGGGTTGAGTGGACAAAGTTTAAAAAAGATGTTTTGAATTATTTAAGAAAAACGAAATTTGCCCATATATATTGTCTTCAAAGATGTTAACTATGGCAACCAGAAATGGGAAAATATGATCGATCTGAATGGGGCTATGAGTGCTTTACAGCGGGCAAAATACAACCCAATTCAAGGGGCGCGTTGC
>JAMKCH010000618.1:0-74872 GCA_023653785.1 Ophioderma brevispina
ATTTATACCAAAACCCTTTATTTTTTAACACAAGCCCTCAAAATTGGTATTTTGCCCATATTTGACAACCATTGATATGTTTTGGTGCCAAATATTTATTCATTGATTATCTTGATTAATGGATGATACAATGTAGTTGTTCATGTGAACAAAAATTGGTTGAAAATGGCTAATTTTGGATGCAAAACAACATTTCAATCATTTGTAATGGCTATTTCGTATGTTCGTCGTGGAATTGAATATTTATTGATGGAAGCTTATGATGGTGATCAAAGGGTATTTGTGTGTACAAATCATAATCTAAGGTGAGGGTATATTTTGGAGAAATCCTATTTTTTAAATTTTATACTTGTTTTTTTTGAATGTCGGGATTATATTATTGATGACCGGTAATTTTCATTTATTAAATGAATTACAGGTAGTACAAGTGAACAAGAAATTGGTGTGAAATTAATGCATAAGTACTGTTCTGGCAATATCCCAACCACGAATGATGTTTTTTTTTAATGTATCTAAGCTGTGATCATCATAGTAAAAATATGAAATAGTTTTTCCTTTATATTGTGTAAACAAATAGTTTTCTACTTCATCTTCTGCTCAAAATAACCATTATTACTTGTATGGATCAAATACAGCCACATTGCTAGACCTTCTTCTTCTATCCAACCAGGAGTGCTCAAATATGCTCTAAAGCAATAGACGACTAGTACAAACCGTCTGGCTGCTTCAACTGATTCGTCACATTTCTGTGCATGTGTTCCTCGAGTGGCATACCAAGAGTAAACCAATTGTCTGTGTGGGGTTTCACAACCACAAACAGTATCCTGGTCTGCTTAGCCGGGTGCCCATTCCTGATCTGTTCTAAACTGTTGAGACTCGCCATTTATCCCATGTGGGATTCAGTCCATGTGGGAAGATGCTCACCGGGTTCCTAACAATATATTGTTTACTTCTTAAACGTTGGTCTTTAAGAAGAGTCGAAGGTAACTCCTAGGTAGACAGGGTTTATCGCAGAGCTCAGGCATGTTGCAGACCAGGTTACATTAAGGCTGATGTTTGGCTTACGGTGGCGTAGATGGAAAGCATTCACGTAGCTAGATAGTGACGGTTAATGAGTTAGAGATCTGCTACATCCTGGTTGATCTGGTTATTAGTATGGGGCGGTGGTTTTGATGGTTTGAGAGTTGTTGGCTTTTTTGCTAAAATGGAATTTAGTCTTAAAATGTAATAATGGTCCTAGGAATCCAAATCAAATTGTTACCATTTTTTTTATATCCCTTCCGTTTGCGGCCATCTGGTTTTCAAAATGCTGCCATTTCCTTCAACATATGTGCTCTATATCTCGACTTCTAGCACAGGATAGAGGCTCAAATTGGTGGCAATACCAATGTTTTGTGATGTCCAAGGAACACAACTATCACAACCAGAAATTCGCAGATGTTCCTTCAGGAGGTCATCTTCAATTTCAAAATGCCCGCCATTTCTACATATTGCTTATATATGGACTTCTGCTCAAAATAGAGGCTAAAGCTGGTGGCAAAAACCATGTTGTGCTGTCAGTGAAACGCAAAATATTACATCACAAAAATCACAGATTGTTCCTTCAGGCGGCATTTGAATTTCAAAATGGCCGCCATTTTTAGCATATACGTCGCCCAATATTCTGGACTTCTGAGAACCATGGGAATAGCTCCAATTGGGGGCAATACCCATGTTGCTGATATAAGGAAACACTTATGATTACATCAGAAGTCGACAGTGGTTCTTTCTGGCGGCCATCTTGAAATTCAATGGTTGCCAGTTTTAAAGTATAGTTCGCCCATATCTGCATTCTGGCAACATAAGAAGGGCCCCATTCGGTGTTAAGGAAAATATATTATTCCAGAGTGTCGCAGATTGTTTCCTTCTGACAGCATCTTAATTTCAAAATGGCCACTACTTTTTACATAAACTTGCCCGATATCTGGCCTTAAAATAGCTCAAATGCTCATTCATAATCAGATATCCTATTTTTTTGCAACAGAACCCCTTAAGCATGGAAATCCTGGGATAGCCATAGCTCTGTGCGTTTTAATAAAGTTTGTATATTAGGTTCAATGTATTGCTGTCACATGTTTAAGTGCATTTTCAATTATTGAAACCAATATCCACACTATGATATCTATTCTAGGGCCTATCCGAGATGGCTGTTCACAATGTAGCGCCAAATGTTCCTGTCTGTCATTAAGTTGGGATGTCAGAGGGAATCCGCTGTATGTTTCGAGCCATCAGGTCAAGAAGAAAGGGGTGACGGACCCCCTGTTTGGTATAGTAGCCTTCCAACATGTGAGGTTCGAGGCACATGATCATTCGCATGATAACAGTGACAAAAATCGTGCTCGCGGTGGGCAACAAGAAGATGAGATGGAGGTAAATCTCATAGATCTGTGCTTTAGTAGGGGCTCACACCAGGATAGGTTTTGTACTCGCACAAGAAACCTGGTGATGTTGCCATCCAGTCTATTCCTGTAGATCTTGGGTCGTCATGGCCAGGTCTCAGATCAATATACCAGGATCTCTCTACACAGGCTCTAAAAAATTTCAGCTTAGTTGAATTGAAGATACCAGAATGCCATAGGTGGTGTATTATGGCAAGTCATTTCAGCTTGTCAGTGCGTGATAGGAAAGTTTTCTGCTGTCGGCAACATAGGACCCCAGGCAATTGAAGTCCCGGACCTATTTGAGTGGGTACCGGTCATAGTGCAGATAGGTGATGGAATACTTCCTATTGACGGTCATATATTCCATCGTCATTGAGGCCGACTTTGTGTGCAGCATTATTGAGTATACTGTAGTATGATCTGGGCACCACATATCGATTGGTGTTAGAGCTAGATCATATGCATAGCCAAGGTGTGTGAAATCGGACTTTGGCGAAATCTAGAACGCTTGGTTTTGATGGGAGTTCTTGTCGTTCATGATGTCGAGACTGTATGCGGATGCATCAACAAACGATTAAAAAGCGATAGGGAACAAGGTATTCTCCTTGGAGGATCCATTAGTTGCTTTGACAAGTAATGCTTTGACAGTCTCATCCGGAACACCATAGTTGGTAGAATGTGCAGCTACATCTCTGTGGACCCTGTCAAAGCCTTGGAAAAGTCTACAAACACAATTTAAGCTTTTCTCGTGGAAATTGTCAACCTCTTCTATGATCCTTCGGAGGGCAAGTATCTGAGGAGTGTTGATATGCCTTGCGAAAAACCATTCTGGTTTCGTCTGAGAATGGAATCGATGTGAGAAATGATTCTGTGGAGCAGCATTGAGTTGTAGATCCTAGAGGCCAGTGTGATTCCCTGTGATTCCTGTGGGGTTGTCGAGAGGTCACTTTTTTGGTAGAGAGTGAGAACGTGTAATAAGCGGCTTTTTTTCCCAAGTAGGTGTCATTACAAAAAGTCAACAGTGATCACAAAATAGTGGATTCTTCCAGATACTGGCAGGAATGTTGTCGGTAACTGGCATCTTGGTGTTGTTCAGGTTTCTTCATGCAGATTAGAAGCTCATATATAGTGAAAGGTCAGTCTTGATAGAAGGGGTCTGCTATCTTGTGAATGAAGAAAGGCTCATCAAGGTTAGTGTTATTTCGAATTGGCTCGCCAAGTAGAGAACTTTGTGCTGAAACGGGTGTCGAGCACTCTTCAGTTGTTCAACCTTGTTATTATAGGTGGGGGGTAAGCTTTCTTACAGTCATCTCCCCAGTGCCTACCAGGCAGCAGCATGCTTGTATTTGTTCTGTAGGGTGTCAAGTGCTTCAGCCTAGGATTTCTTTGTGGCTGAAGTGACGGCATCGTATACTGTGAGGAGTTCTAATCTCAAGCCTTCAACAAGAGGTTGACACCTGTTTAGTACTGCTACAGTATAC
This sequence comes from Ophioderma brevispina, assembly GCA_023653785.1. Classification (NCBI taxonomy): domain Eukaryota; kingdom Metazoa; phylum Echinodermata; class Ophiuroidea; order Amphilepidida; family Ophiodermatidae; genus Ophioderma; species Ophioderma brevispina. Next base: position 3,902 of record JAMKCH010000618.1, read on the forward strand.
TGCTCGCAGAGATTTGTATCTCCCGCTAGCTTCCTCCAGTCATGCTTTCATGGGATCTCTGACGATAACTGCGAGAGGACAATTCATGATAGACTTAACAGCTTCTAAGTTCGGAATGCTGTTAATCCATCCCTCTCTGACCAGAATGTAGTGCAGCTGGACAAGTTCTCCATTGGACGACGGTATTGTCCACATTATACTTGCCAGATTTTGAAAATCCCGCGCCAGTGGCACCAAGTTAAAACATTTCAATAATCCCTTCACGCACACCCCACCTCCACTGGACCCGCCGCTGCACGCAAACAGACGGCCCCAGGGCCCAACTAGCACCGTAATCTCAAGGGATGCACAGAAGATTATGGGCTCGAATTAACTGCACCGGTGACAGTTGACAGTCCATAGTTAGAACGGACAGTTTCTTCTGGATGGTAGTAGCAAATGACTGGTGTCATGATTACCCATCAGTGTAAAAGCTTCAGGTGCGCTAATTAAAGTTGACAAAAGCGGGCACGTGCTTGAGAGCCTTTGGTGACAAAAGAAACCCACACCTCCTGTAGCTTGCATTTTCGATTCTTCCAGGGTGGAGGCTTAATAAGTGCCTAGCCAGGAGATCTCCTGTAGTTAGATGTTCGCTGTGCACAATGTGGTGTTCTTGAATGCAGATGATCGTAATATCATACAGTTGTGCTTAATACCAGTTTTTTCTTTCTTGGCTGTTGTGATAGGTTGGGACGTTGTATGTGCTGATGATGAAAGCAGCATTACGTTTAACAAAGTTGCCCATGCATCTTTTGTCATATCAGGGTTGGACATTCCAGTAGGCTTTGGACCAAACCCATCAGCATATTGTATAGACCAATGTTGACTCACGAAGCACAGACTTCAAATCAGGGGCTTAACCCTGGTGCTCCGTTGTAAACACTTCATCTTGTCAAGTAGTAAATAGGAGCTGGGTGATTCGCCAGGTCCCAGCACCATTTTCTGTGGGATGGGTCCCTTAGCCCTTGTATTTCACGGGACACTATGCCACACCATCAATCAATAAACATCACAAACAGGGATTGCCACCAAATGGAGCCTTTTATGTGAGCTCAGACCTCCAGGACATGGGGTAATTATATATATTAAACAATGGCGGACCATTTTGATTTTCAACGATAGCGACCTGAAGGCAACATCTAAAGACTTTCTGAATGTAATGTGGTGCTTGACATCACAACCATGGGTATTGGCATCAACTGGCGTTTCTGATGTGCTCAGAAGTCCGACATTGGGTGAAGTATATGTTAAAATGGCGGCCATTTGAAAATCAAGATGGTGCCGGAAGGAAACAATCTGTGACCTTTTGGATGTAATACTTTGTGTCGCATGACAGCATAAAACATGGGTATTGCCGCCAACTTGAGAATTCTATGTTGCTCGAAGTCCAGATATAGAGCAGAATATGTGGAAATGGCGGGCCATTTTGAAACAAAGAGGTCCCTGAAGGAGGAAACAATATGCGACTTTTTGAATGTGGTATTGTGTTCCTTGACATCAAAAAACACGGGTATTGCAACCAATTTGAACCTTTCTACGTTGATCAGAAGCAGATTATATAGAGCCCAAAATATGTTGAACAAAATGGTGGTCATTTCACGACATCCAAGATGGCCGCCACCGGAAGGGATAAAAAAAATGAGTAACAATTGATTTGGATTCCTGTGACCCATTATCTACATTTTTTAAGACCCAAAATCCAATTGTAGCAAAAAGCCAATAAATGACACACTATCCCATACTAGTTATGGTCTCATCTGATTAAAACATACACCTGGCTCAGGAAGTTTAGTTTTGGAAATTTTAATGAAGTGGAAAAGACTGGAAATCCACAGATGTATGTATGTATTTCAGATGGGTACTGCAGCAATGGACAATTCCTCTCTCTCCACGGAAGCTAATAGCAAATGAAGAGACCAAAGCCTTTGCAATCAAAAGTGGAACTAAGTCCAGAAAATATAACCCAATGCCTGTTGTGTGGCATAGACATCATAATTAGAATGCAGTTTGTTAAACAGGAATGTCTATTTAATTACCATTATGGCATTGGGCACCATTCATCTTGTTATAAGATCTCTGCTTTCCCTAAATCAAAGTTACCTCAAGAACTGAAGCTATTTGCTGAAAAGACACATTCATGATTTACTGCAGAAGAGCTTGGCATCGGCAGGGTGTTAATCTCCCAAACGTGCATTTGATCCGTAGTACAAAATTCAACCTCTTGTCAAAAATAGACATGAGAAACCTAAACCATGTGTGCAAAGACAGCTAAAAAAGGGCATTCAAATATCTCTTTCAGAGGATCTTGTCCTATTTCCAAAAAGCTTAGTCATAAAGAGTTATTGCAAGCTGTCGCAAAATGAGATGGAATGTATAACTTATGCAGGAAGATTAGGCAGACATTCTAAATCTTGGGATATTCTCTTGTGATCACATTTGTATATCGTGAAGGGTAGATGGGGTATATATGGCGGGATCAACGAGTTTCAATGTTAGGCAACAATGGGGGAGATTGAAGGGATGTCACCATATATTTGAGCCCATGTTTTGGTTTCTGTCAGGCGATGACCTGCACTGCCTTAAGTGAACATGAGATTTTTTAGGATACAAATTTCTCTCAAAATGCACAGGGTCGTATTGTAGACCACCTACAAGAACGTTTCGAGGTTTATTGGACAAAAAAGTACAAAGAAAACGGCAAACCTTGTTTTGAACTTGCGACTATCGTAATCGTCCCCATAGAACACCATGCTTTGACGCTTCGTCGTGCACGACACGACGAAAGAAGTTACTAAATCCTCATATATTACCTTAAGACGGCGTATCCGGCTAATCCCACTTCGGTCTGATCTAATCATGGAAAGCAATCCAAAATATGCAAACCCAAAATCTGGTTCGACAAAAATTGGGGGGGCGCTTCTCTGGAAAGTCTCCGCATGTCTCTTTAAGAGGACTAGTATAGGTGTCGTAAAGGTGTCTTGATGCCCCTTTTCTTTCCACGTAAGTTCTGAAGAAGGCAAGTTTTGTAGACTTGGAGATTCCCAGATTGTCAGATGTGGTAGAGTTTACTACGGGGCCTTTCATGCGGCCCTTTACGTGAAGTAAGTCCTACCGCCACCCACCCCCACAAATTCAAGATATTTGAATTGCCATTCTCCCTGACTGGTGATTGCTTGATCATCATTGAGAGTCTTACACTCAATCCTAGCATTGAGAAAAAACAAACCCTGGCAGAAGCAACTTCCAGCATAGAAGCAAGTCTTGAGCACTTCGAAAACTGTGTAGGACATTCCGCCGATTGAGGGCTGCTCATTAAATGACGTTGCGGGACGTCAGAATATTTGAGAACCACACAGGGTGTTGAATCATTGGAAATTTGTATTTACATGTGTAGAAGCTGCATACATTTCCCCACATGTGCAATCGTAAGAATAGGTGTAGCAAATAAACCATTCTATCATTGATGGCTACTTTCCGCGTCAAAATCGGAATTATGAGTGAAGTTTCAGAGGATTTACTGCATCGTTCCGTATCTAGTTTTTCTCTCTTTGGCCTTTGATCGCTACAGTTTGACAAGTAATATTTCGAACTTATTTCCTTCTAATCATCTTTCAAACATTTAATCATAAGCCGACATTTTTTATGGCAAATCGTGAAGGTTTAACCTTTACACTCGTACCATATTGACTTGCATTGGTTGTAATAAACTTGTGGCGTTTTCCATTACGCATAGATTCAACCCTTCGAAATGTTGACTGTTACTGCATGCCACCCTGGTTGAAGAAGCCCCGATCGGGAGATGTCTCACACACGGCAAGCTATAATAGTGCTCATTAATTATGTTTGTAGCCTGAGTCCCCGACCCTCATTCATAACTATAGTAGATTCAACCCATCGTGTCACCAGAAGAAAAGGTTTGGACAGCGTCGATTAGTTGGGAGAGGAGGCAGGGAAAGAAAACATGTGGCCCGAATCCGCCCGATTCACCTGTTTTATGAACAAAGCTAAGATAATCTAGCCTTTCATGTCGACTTTATTTTCACCAGGCGAGTGCAAAGACTTTTGTGTTCCTTCGTATCCAAAACACGGGCGTTCAAAAGTCAGTAACATTCATTCACCTGTTACATTGAATACCACTAAAGCAAAAACGTTTAGTCAAAATGTTTTGAATGTAGCTATAAATGCGCTTACGTTGACTTGAATACTTTCATTAAGCATAGAATTGATTTTTCTCTGGTATCGGATTCCATGTTTCAATAGATTTAGCGTGGAATTTTAATTTACACCCGTTGCATATGCCCCTCATTCAATGCCCATACCTTCGGAAAAGTACAAGAGGTGACACGATGGGTTGAATCTACTATAACAAGGATTGCGGATAAGTCCATAAGTCCATCTTTGATTGATTTTTCAGCTTTCTTTGTCGCACAAGGTTGAAGTTTGTTATGCCTACACTTGACGGAGTTTCATTTCTTTCACTGAAAATGCAAGTTTTGGGAATCCTTCAGATAAGTCCATTTTGGCATGGTCTTTCTGCAATATATCTTATTGTAGGCTTTCCAGCAGTTGGTTTCAATCCTTTCAATATTCGCTACTGCTGAAATATCGGAAATAAATACGCGAGTGAGGGTACTTGGCTCAATTGACTCCCTTTGACTCCTCACGATTATAGTGCGTTTATTCAGGGGCGGTGGCAAGGGGCGGCTCTCCCCCCCCCCCCTTGAGAGTTTCAACATTCAGGGAAAAACAAGTAAGCAATAAACTGCATATGAACTAGGTGTTTTTACCTATATGAATTAATCGTGTAATGTTTGGCCCGCCTATGATTTTACACTGGCGCCACCCGTGCGTTCATACAGTTTGAGCAACATCAATAACACATGAATTCAGGTTTTTCGGTACAGCTTAACTTCCGGTTCTCAGATTTAGAAAATGCTGGGTAAACTAATTTCATTGCAATAAACAAGTTTGTAAAACAAAATTCTGAGGTTGAATATATTTACCACTTCACTGTGGCATTTATATAGTTTTAAATCTGCCTCGCTGATTTTTGAAGTATTCACCCATACCAGCTGATGGTACAGCTGATGTGACTAGGGCTAAAGGGGGAATGAAAACTTTTCAAAGATGAGAACCTAAAAATACGGTAGGATTACAGTCAACGTGTTAATGTGCTAGCTGGAAATGGTCTTGTGCCGAAATTCATTCCCTACATGCAATGGCGATGGAAACTATTAATTTAGTTTTAATTTGCTTTCATTTTGACACCAAAATAATATTATATTAATGGATTGTAAAATACTTCTTATATGAACAAAATACGCATTTTGAGAATTAGTGTGTAGAAATAACCTTAAATTTCTCTTCTTTCCAATGAAAGAGTTTATTTAGAAGAATATTGCTTCTTACAATCTTTAAATTCCCATCAATAACATAAATTCCAAGACATTTGAAAAATGAAAAATCTATAAAAAGATTAAGAAAAATTAATTTTCACCTAATTTGTGCACTCAATTAGAGGTTGATCATCACCGATAATACCCGTCTTTCGTTTGACACCAAAAATATATCAATGGCTTGTTGAATGCATCTTCTACGGATAAAATTAACATTTTGAGACTTCTTGTATATATAAAAAATAACGGTTTTGGTAAAAATGCATTTCCAATTGAAATTTCACTTTCTTTCATTGGAAAAAGGGCTTTTTATATTCAGAAACGTAGGGTATTTCTTCTTACAATAACTACTTAAATTTGGTTTCAATCAATAACAGCAATTCCATGACATTTGAAAAATGAAAAATTAATAAAAAATTATAAAAAACATGATTTTTTTACCAAATTTAGCCCTTTTACCTATACTCGTGATGCACGTGCACTCAATTACAGTTTGTTAATCATTAATAACAAATTACCTTTCATTTGACACCAAAAATACATCAATGGCTGGTCAAATACGTCTTCAATGGGCCCAAATACACATTTTTTTGTAAAAATTAGGGATTTGGTGAAAAAGTGCATTTCCACCTTAAATTTCACTTTCTTTCAATTGAAAAATGATCTTTTTATATTCAGAAAAATATTTCTTGCAATAACTACTCAAATTTAGGTTTCAATCAATAACATCAATTCCATGACATTTAAAAAACGAAAAATCCATAAAATTGATAAAAAACAGAATTTTTCACCAAATTTAGCCCTTTTACCTATACTCGTGATGCACGTGCACTCAATTACAGTTTGTTAATCATTAATAACAAATTACCTTTCATTTGACACCAAAAATACATCAATGGCTTGTCAAATGTGGCTTCTATGGCCAAATTACACATTTCGAGAATTTGTGTAAATCTTAAGATTTTTGGTAAAAAGTGCATTTCCCCCTTATTTTTCACTTTTTCCATTGAAAAAAAGGGCTTTTTATATTGAAGAGAATATATCTTCTATATATATTGAAAAGAATATATCTTCTATGTAAATTTAAGTTTCCATCAATGTCAATTCCACGACATTTGAAAAATGAAATATCCTTAATGATCAAAAATGGGATTTTTCACCAAATTTAGCCATTTCTAACCTTATTTTGTGATTCATGTGTATTTAATTATACTTTGATCATCATCAATATTTAATTACCTTTCATCTGACACCAAAAAATACTCCAGTAGCTTATCCAATACCAATTTATGCTTAAAATACAAACTTGATGATTTTTGTGTAAAAATGGACATTTATTTTTTTGTAAAAAAGTGCATTTTCACCTCCATGTCGAGCGAGTTGGCGAGTAAAATGGTTTTTCGAATTCTACAGAAAATTCCGAGTAAGATAGACCATGTCAGAATTTTGCAACCAGACACGTGATTAAATTGATGTCAGCTGAGGGACTAATACTTACGACCTTTAAGATGTGGAAAGTTAGGCATTATGTCTTTTAGCCATATCTACACCCCCATATATCTGAAATCTGAAAGGTCGTAACTGTGGCCAGAGAAACTGATTCCAAATATCTATACACATTTTGAAAAGCGACACTTTCTGGGCTCACACTTTATTAATTTACGAAAAATCTAACTTACACATTGCGCGTAATTCTGGCGTAAGCGGTCCTTTGCAGCCTATCACCCCACCTGACAATAATATGCTGATAATGAGATTCTGAACATTGGTTAAAACAAGCGCCATCTGTACTGTGAAAAACTTTGGTCGAAGTTTGAAATCTTTAAGAGGTTCTCTTGATGTCTGGTACAGGATGATAAGACCCTGTAGAGCTGTTATCGTAGAAATAGTAGCAAGGAGCTGCAGCCATAAAAAGGCGCTGGACGCTGAAAACTGTACACGGAAGGAAAATATTAAGAGAAAGCTTTAAGACAACTTACGAACATAAAACATACCATTTTGGCAATGAGAAGCTCATATCAACTGATATCGTGAAATGTCTATTTAATTTGTCAATCGCATGAATCAATTGAGCGAGAGAATTCCTGGTTGTATTATACAAGGTGTTTCAATTAAAACGATATAGTGTCTCAACATTTCCATTTTAGCGCTTGAGCAGTGGCGTGAGCTATTTCTGTTGGATGGTATATGATGGGGGAAGAGAGCTGAAATGTATGGTGGTACGAGTTTGTATTTTCCCTCTACTTGTTGTCATCCCATGTCAGGACAATTGTCCTGCTCGGCGGCGGCGGCTCATTTCCCAGCCGCTCTCTGCTTTTCACTTCCTTTCTATTATTATAGACCGTATTCAATATGACGTCAGTCACCAGCCATGTTGGTGGACAAGATGCATACATTCCAGGACTACAATACATTCAGCTGTCAATCGATCCATGTTTAGCGAGTGCACAGGGATCATTGACAGGTGAATGCATTGTAGTACTGGAATGCGTCTATCTTGTCCACCAACATGGCTGGCTATTGAATACGGTCTATATAGCTGAGTCTTTGATCGATACCATCAATATTCACAAAGCTGTACATAATGTACCCTGCGAGAAAGTTCTGTAACTCTGCAATCCGGCAGTTTTGGGTAAAACTTGCTCAACACCGTTGATATTTTTTCTACAGTTACTGGGTAATAATTTTACCAACAGTTTTAATTTGAGAGGGTGTGTTTTGAGAGATTGCAATTACTCCTAACTGGGGTATCATAATTGTATATAAACGTATTCTGGTTGTTTTATTTTTTCGCTATAAGTAAACATTCTAAACAGTAAATGAATTAATCAACTGTTGTTAAAAGGAAATACTATCACCTGAATAAAATTGTAAAAACTGTTGGTAAAACTTTTACTCAACGATTGCAGAATTACATATCGTTCTACAGTGTAGACTGTAAAGTGCATTCAATTAAAGAAAAATGTGTAGCAAAAGAAAAAGTAAACAACGAGGGACGTTCATTACCATGCATACGGTTGCCAGCTTAAGTCGAACTACATTTTAATGAAAATTTGTAATGTACTACGAATTACATTCTGTAAGTCAAAGAAACAGACTACTCTGAACACCTTGCATCATATATAACTATTGTCTAATGGGTGTGTACTCCAGAAATTACCATAAAGTTTGTTGACAACTTACATCTCCCGGTTTATATGACCCATTAGTCCATAACACTGTCGCAATAAACCACAGCATAGGTTTTATAATGGCTACTTGAAGTACGGCTGTGCGTGTTCTTCTTTTAAACTTAGTAATATTATTTCTGAAATGAATAAGTGAAGCCAACGGTTACAATATTTGTTCTGCATGTAAGTAAGTAATGAACATGATTATTGAGCAGTATGCAATATTGCAAAGGTTTGCAAACTGCACGACTGCAAACAACATTAATAACATGAACAGCAATGGGGTATACAGACTTATAGTGTGTATCTTTCATGATAATAATCAGAAGCCGGAATTTCTAAGCACAATTTATCTGTAGTAATGAGACAGTAACAGGTGATCTTATTACATAACTTATTGTACATCTAAAGCAACGCCCATTGGTTGTCACACACTTATTATTGTACACGCTTACCTTCTAGACAACCGGAATTTGAGCTTAGAATTAGGGGGTTTTCAGGCTTTTTTGAAGTATAATAATTGGACATGCTCGTGCAACGACATTAAAAGAACGTCGACAGCAAAAACATATAACGGTTCACACATTTCGAGGCATCCACATATTGTGTCAAATGTAGTGAATTAGACACTCAATAAATTTCATATCTTGTATTTGGCTGCAAATAACTCAATTTCGTATTTGCTTCAAAAGGAAATTAGAAATTTCACATTTTTGTACCAAAGAAATAATGCTTAGCTTAATCTTTTCAGATGGGGTTATTTTTTTTATGGAAACTACGTCTGAGCAAAATCGGGAGTTTCGATTTTTAAAGGATACCTCTTTATGTAAAATCTCTCGTTTCACCTTTGAAACCCCTCCGGTTTATGGGTTTCCATTAGACTATCGGGAAATTATTATTTAATCCACAAAATTGATCTTGTAATAGGGTCAAAAGTCATTGTCCTGCATGCAAACTCGATGTAGATCTGTATGAGGGTCATCTTTACCACTCATGTTTCATGATTCTAACATCTGTGTTCTCCCTTAAAAGAAATGATTGAAATTTCATTCGTTAAGACGGGGAAGAGGACAGGATTTTAAAGATACACTGGAACATTTGAAAAATAGTGCGACCTCAAGATTTTTAAAAATTGATATTTTTGCATGACTGTAAAGCTTTTATATACCTTAGCCCTCACCTGAATTTTATATTTGAGAACCACAGTGTTTGGACACGATAAGAAGACCTGAAATGATTAAACCCAAATCAGCGCCCTTATGAGTAAACAGAACGATTTTATAATGACTCCGGGGCCATTTATTCAACTTACGACAGAATATTTATAATAAAATGACTCCGGAGTCATTAATTCAGCAGACCGGTCTGTGACCTTTGTGATCTTAGTATCAATGAGTACGAGTCTGTGATATTCATGTAATAGATACATTTGCTGATTAAAGTTTCTCACACTTAAAAAGTTAGCCTGCAAATTAACTGGATGTCTTTGGCCTCTTATTAATGCCCCTGTTTTGGGGTGTTATTTTTATGTGTTACAGGTAGTAATCGAGAAAGTGTTACAATTTTTGTCCCTTTAAAATAGAATGGAATTTGCATGACTTGGACTCACTACCTTGGCTGAATGGTAATCGATATATTAGTAAACAAACAGATGATAGTCCGACGATCACAATAAGTTTATGTATTGAGTAACCATTTTATTTTTTGTGTGTATTTCAACAATAAAAGAGCAAAAATGCTTCATATCTGTTTTGGGGTGTTTATATTCTTCCAATGGCCTAAACTATCATTAATGAGCAATTCATTTGCAAGCAAATTGAAGAAATTTCATATTTTGTGAAAATGTGCCAGTGTCGCTTTAAAAGATTGAAAATCCAGTCTTAAACGATTTAAAATGTTTATAGATTGAATATTCCATCTTATCAGACTGAAAATTCAATGTTTAAAGATTGAATTTTCAATCTTTTAGACTCTTCCCTTGTTCCAATATAAAAATATTAAAATTTCTTTTAAGAGATATCGTGGCATATCACAAGCAAGAGTGCAATTAAAGAAATGAACTCATGACCTTGAAAATAGACCAAAAGTCATTCTCGTACATATTCGATGTAAACCTCTAACCTCTGTCAAACATTTCATGGTCCTATTCCCTTTGATTCTTGAGAATTGCGCGCAAGAAGTTCCAGACACCAAACCCAACTTAACACCCCAGACATGATCACACACAGTTAACGCAGTGATACTTGTGTGACTTTTCTTTTGTTAAAATTAGACACACGGTAGCAAAAATTAGACACCAAGTCATAACGAAAAGCAATGCATAAGAATACATACAAAGCATACCTCAGTTAGCACGCACATACCCCCTCCATTGATACGACCGTGGGGTCACAAACAACCTGTAACACCGCGAAACATCGAACAGATTTAATTGCACAGAAGGATTTTCACAGGATATAAAACATTCCTCAAATGGTCCAAAGTCTTCATTAGCAACGTTATCTCGCTTTACTTACTCGGTAACTTTAGTTTTTAGGTATAACCACATCTGCAGCAGCATAAACATGGCGGACTGGCAATTGGAATCCTCTCGACGCCATCTAAAATTCTCAACATATTCTCCATTCCCTCCATAATACTGTTAATCAGCATGACACATTGACTAACTCACTGACAGTTATCTGAAATCAGAATGAATTTGGCTTTATACGAGCTTTCTCTGTCCATTCTCTTGTTTTTCCTTTATTTCCTCTGAGGTACTTCTTAAACGAAAAGGTTTTCTGGAGAGTCCTCCTGTAATAATGATAACACAACAATATCGTGGACATTTAAACCGACTGTCGTGCATGTAACTTAGATGTCCGGTTTTTATTAATTATTTCCACAAATATACCGTTGCGAAAATCATGAAAAAAGTTATTATCATCATTGACCCAACAAAATCGTTGGGTTCCAACTTGAAAACAAATTTCTGATTTTTTATTCAATTTACACCGATTTTTATTGGCAAAATGACAACAAATCGAGTCCAGGTAAATTACTACTTTTGACTATGAAACTTTGATGCTAAACCCTTTCATGACTTAAGGGCGGTTCCCAATGTTCTTGGAGGGATAGTATAGACTACTTTAAGAGAGATAGAGATGAAGTCAGTATTATGGGGGGGGCACCCATCCTTCAACAAGCAATTTAGTTCCGTTAAGGTATTGACTGTTAAAGGGGGATGGCCCGAATTAGGAATGAAGTTTTCATCTTGATGATTTAGTGGAGCTCGGTTTGGACTGCAAATTATCGACAACTCCCTCCCCCTCGGTACAACAAAATTAACGCAACCACTTCTATTCGAAAGATAGTAATAAAGTAATTTTAAAAAATGATGTTGTGGTCAAAAATTTTGGTGGCAGGGGGTGTTTTTTTTGGGTCAAAAAAATCACGTTTTGAGCTAACAACTTAAGAATATCAAATTTATTAATTTCGTACAAAACAAATTTTAATCATCATCATACTATCAAGTCGCTGACATTTCTATTATAGATTTCTGTTTTATACATATATAAAGGGTCTAAATTTAGCCCCAAAATCAACTTTTTTTTCCTAAAAACATCCTTTTACACAGTGCACCACAACGAGTATTACCTGAACCCTTTCCAATGTATAACCCTAACTCCAATAACAAATAAGGATACCATAAAAATAAGATTATAATTTTTTACCTTAAAAAAATGTAAAAAATAATAATTTCCTTAACTTGACCCAATTTCATGTTTCGGCTAGAATCATCCCTAAGCCCACCAATATTTCAACCACAACCATCATTTTCTTAAATCTTATATTTTACCTTCAAATAAAGGTGGTTGTGTTTTGTTGTACGGTGGAGGGGTGAACTCGAAAACTAGAGCACTTTTTCAAGGCTCGTCCGCTCCGCTAATTGTCCTTCGCTCCGATATTTCAATCTTTTTGGCTGTGAGAGCTAAAACGTGATTCGTAAGTCCCAAAGGAGTACTGGTGTAAATAATATTGGTCGAACCAAAATGGGGCAAACATTTTCGTTTCATCAAACTTCCAAACCAAATAGTCCGTGTGTTTGCCTAAATTACACAGGGTAAATGAGATAAAAAGTAAAAAAAAACTTTCTTCTGATACCACTTCCGGTAAAATCTGGGCTGGGGCTTCTGTGGACGGGGCGATTAGCGATCGGGCCACGGCGGCACCTTTAAATTATATGTTATTATGTTGCATCAAACTGACCGACCTCTACACCATGGATAGCGGGTCTGATTCGCCGTTTGAAAACACCAGAAGTTGTTTTTTTTTACCTATCAATATGGCGGAAACAATGCATCACCTTGTCAAACAATAGAACATCTGTTTGGAATAATGTACAACATCAGGTGTATGCATTGTTTCCGCCATATTGTATAGATCAACACTTCCTGTTTTTACTCGGCGCCATTCACACGTGCGGCAGCCGCTATCCATGTGTACGAGGTCGTGAACATGTGAATAAGCTGTAATCCCATGATGCACAAGCGCCTGTTTTTCGTTTGGTCGAATGTAATAAGCCATTGGTGTTGATTGTAAATCTGGTGATGTAACAGTTATAACGTCAATGTGTTCGGTTCAGTTGGTCAGCAGAACCTTACCTATCTGACATATTTTTAGCCCACCGATTTTGCTGCGGGTTTGGGGCTATTATGTTCGACGACACAAAACGAACGATACGGCGAAGTGCACACACTGGATTACACGCTTTTATTCCGTTATCCAGACATTTTAATACTCTGACGAAAAACGTGTAATTCAATGGGTGCCTGAGCCTGTTTCGTTTCGCGATAATAAGCCCGGTTTTGTGCAACACTAGGAATATTACGATAACGGTTTCTGTAAAGTAGTAATACGGGGTTTCAAGACATGGTTGAATTTTGCTTTAATCAGTCTTAACCTATGGTTAAACCTGACACTTATTTCTGGTTTGCATTTTGAGTTATCAGCATTTACAACCCTGTTCAACATTATGGAATGTATTTTATTTATACTGTACACCAAAATGGCTTACTCCTTCCATGTAATTTCTCGATAACAATTGTGACATGTATCAGAGTTGAATGGTGATTATAGTCTTGGTTGATTTCTTTCATCCAAGTCTTGCTTACACAATAAAATGCTTGAAGTTATCATAAAGCCCAAATGATTTCCTTCTTATCCTCAAAACTAATATATACATTGACATAAAAAGTCGTGTCCACACGTGTAGTTATTAAGTTAATACCGGTATTAACTTAAGTCCATGGAATTAAAAAAAACAAATCCACTAATTCCCCTCACGCCTATTGTACCCTATTGTAATCGTCTCCACATGCGGTCGAACATAAGTCACTTAGGTCAAATCCTTCACACCTCTAATATGTCAGTAGAACAGGTGCTTACTTGTTTTTGTTAACACTGGTCACAGTTAAGTCCGACAGAGCATGTCCACACGTACTTTACTAATACCGGTCGTAAAGTTACGACCGGACTTAACCCTGCTCTTCTTCGCCATTAAATCGTCGGACTTAAAGCCTAGTTAGGTCCGATAGAGTGCGTTCACACGGCAAATTTATATCAAACACTAAAACCGATCGATTTAGGTCCAGTATTAAGTGACTTATGTCCGACCGCATGTGGAGACGATTACAATAGGGTACAATAGGCGTGAAGGGAATTAGTGGATTTGTTTTTTTAATTCCATCGGTATTAGTTAATACCGGTAATAACGTCGTGTGGACACGACTAAAGAAATTAATGCCATTCCGATATTACTTAAACTAATCCACTCGTGCATGCATGCATGCCCTCTAACGAAATCTTAAAGTGGTCCTTAAAGCTATAGCTGGTGTCCCACAAAAAATTTCCGAAATTCAGGGGTATTTCCGTAACCCGACCAGGTTTACTGAATTCAACAACCTTATCAAACGGAATAAAGCTGTAAAGGTTGTTGAATTCATAGTGGTCAGGTAAAACTCGTCATTTCCGGTGTTTCCATAACCTGGCCAGGTTTGCCTGCCTTAGGTAAACCTGGTCAGGTTACGGAAACATTGGAAATTGAGCTTGAACCCGACCATCATCTGGGAACTTTCACTTAGTACATGAACTGAACGATGATAGTCCATTTTCACCTATATTTCGAGATTATCGCATATCATTTATTAATGACTTACATTTAGCGGTAAATTTGGTTATGATGATGTCGTGGCACAAGAAGCGACAGAAGAGACGTGACAGAATAATACCTAAAATTGAGAGGAAAAAAAGAGGTGTAGAAAGTATAACAAAAAATCTACTAAAAACACGTAGATGAACATCATGTAAAATAAATGAAAGAGTGCCACCCCCCTATGAATTCGGCAGCCCAACGGAATAAACTGCATTGTTGAACGATGGATGTGGTGGCAGAATACTTAATTCATCCAACTAAATAAGTATTATTTTGAAACTTTTGAAAGGATTGTGAGCAATTAAGGTTCCCATCGTACGATGTCCCTGACCTCCCTAAAATGGCAACTGTTGGCACAGTCGAAAAGTTTTACCACGAGATTGATAGTAAGAACTTTTACAGAATGAATAGTTTACCGCACCACTCCCACCCACCTGAACAGGAAACTAAGTGTTTCAATAGAAGTTGTGCAAGCAGATAAATTTCAATTTCTCCAAAATTACTTAAACTTGGTTTTCCTAAGAGCATCAGCCCAGAAGGTTTTGGTTAGACGAACGAGATACCCAATATCTGAACACGGAAAATTCAGAGGACAATATAACTTTTGAAAATTGAAAGTCGCCAGGGATCCGTTGTTACGTGTAGCCCCAGGAGAGGGGTAAAGTACTATGGGGTCAAATATTTGAACTGCTCTAAATATAAATAATATAGCTCCCCCCATTTCATTAGTTAAGCTAGGATAACAAAAGTCAATTCGGTCACACGGTGTGGTGCTTCATTTCAGAGATTTGGGAAAATAGGCTAAAGGTCATTTGTTTATTCACGAAAGGTCACCCGTGTAATAACCAGATTTGTTTGTAAAAATATTTTTTTTGAAAGGTGTTAATGATACTGAATCCAAATATGAAAATCTTTTGCACATTTCGGCATCTCTTGTTGTTATAATGGAAGGGGTACAAAATTCCATGTAGGACTCTATGGGGACGGGGGAATTATACCCCTCCTTATGAAAGGGAACCAACCCTATGCAAAATAAAAGCATATTTTGAATCAGTATCAATTAAAGTTGTTTTTAATCTTTTTTACAAAAGA
The DNA here is from genome assembly GCA_023653785.1 of Ophioderma brevispina. Classification (NCBI taxonomy): domain Eukaryota; kingdom Metazoa; phylum Echinodermata; class Ophiuroidea; order Amphilepidida; family Ophiodermatidae; genus Ophioderma; species Ophioderma brevispina. The sequence goes on from JAMKCH010000618.1 coordinate 19,792, forward strand.
AATCTTGGTATTGCAATTGTTGACCTTTCTAGAATAAACAAATGGACTTAGCCGATTTTCCAATATTTGGAAAGGAAGCACCACACTCATGTGAAACCAATGACTTGTTTACTCCTGGTAACCTCAGGAATAATTTGAGCTACTTCCTTAGATTTAAGAGCAGTTCAAATATGTGACTCCCATAGTAACTTTTACCCTCTCCTGGGGCTACACGCAACAACGGGTCTCCGGCAGATTTCATATTTTCAAAGTTATATTTTTCTCTGAAGATGAATTTTCCCGTATCAGCTATTGGTATCGCGTTCGTCTAACCAAAACCTTCTGGGCGACGCGGTCTATCATCTTAGTGGAGCAGATTAATACACTCTTGGTAAATCAGTGCAAATGTCATGCATCCGCCCATGAAAAAAGAAATATAGGCGATTATTAAAGGCTACCTGTTTCACCCATTCCAATGGGATTTCTACAGTTAACATAATGTGCCACATTCGGTGTCCGGTGAACGATTTCCGAAACATTGAATGGGCCTGTTATATTGGCACACTAATAAAATATTGACAACAAAATGAATGCACATGATATTATGGATTTTTTCTTACATTAATTAATTGCAAATGGGCGTAAGAAACAAAAACAGTCTCTTGTCCTGATTACAAATGTTAACACAATTTTGATCAGCACTAATTAATTTTGTTATCGTATATGCCTATTTCGTTCTCAGAATTTCGCCACAATTAAGTTTGCATGAAAATAGCAGTTAATTAAATTATTAAAGCAGTAAATAAAGCAACACCTCTTGCTTTTAATATCACAACCAAGCTTCTCTTTTAAAGTAAGAAATTAAATTAGTAACTGTTGGCCTGCCATATTTTACACAATGACATGCCAGATATGCGTCTTGGAACTTTGAAAAATAACACAGAAGAATCTTCAATTCATTTACATGGTATTTAAGTAAGAGGCTTCCTGTTGTTAATTGATTGATTTTAGTACTTTAACAATTTAACTTGAATCTATTAGCAAACGTTATATAGACCATCCATTGCTCTTAAATCCGTTGCCATGGTTAAATATACATGTACCACATTTGGCAATGAAAATTCAAGTGGATAAGCCTTTGGAACCTCCATTGTCAGTATAAAGCTATTTTATGTTAGACTTAGTTCGATAGAGCACTGGATTATTTCAAGTAAGGTTATTCATTTCGTCATCAAAATGGTCAGCCACCGTCGTACTGATAGGCTTACGTATTTTACGAAACGAAACAGGAAAACTGCTAGTGGATTACACGCTTTATTTCAGTTATGCACGTAATGCATGCATGGAAGGAATAAAGCGTTGTAATCCAATGGGAGTTCTGTTTCGTTTCCTTTGGTTTCGCAAAATACAGTAAGCCGTATGATAATCGACTGATAAAACCTAACTTTCGACGGGAGGTCTTAAAAATAAGCATGTAGCCAACCTGAATTTTAGTAAAGAACAAATTGTCTCAAAGAGATGAGTACATTGCGCATAAAAATGGATATAGTGAACCCTATGAGGATGAGGAATGTGATTGCCTCATCTTGTTATGTTGTAATTACGCCTTCGTACCGTGAATCATTGATGATTTTCTTAGCAGACTTATGGCTTGCACAGTAGCGCGCTCAAATATTGACAAATGACACTCGTATTTTGTGACATTAGACCCAATAGTACGTTCGGAAATCTCGTATCCATACAAGTAGTCAAGACATCGCGGTCCCGCAGGATCCCTTCCTTGGTCACCAGTGGTTTACAACCTTTATGTTACCTGTAACCACATTTTGAAAATAATGGCAGTATCATGTCTATGTATACCACGCTCAATTGTACATCTCTTTCAAACAAGCAAAGTATGATGACACAGCAGTTTAAAATTATGTATCTGTGAAATTCGGCAGTGGATGAAGGAAGCAGTTGAACAATCGAGTTGAAAATCGAGTTGTTTTGAGGGCCTAGACATATGCTTCAAAAGTTAAATGTTTCACAATATCACAATAGATTGATTTCAACATCACTCCAGTAACTAGCGCTCGAAATGTAGGTGTATATTTTTATCATCCATGCATGTCTCTTTAGCTCATTCTAGTATATAGTTCGTTCTGCGTTTAAGACCTTTGAAAACCAATTTTTCGTAATAGACAGCATCTGGTTTGCATTCGGATTTTAGGTATATAATTATTTGTAGCGACTTTGTATTTTGGGTACTTTAAAGTGTTAGAGCAAGGTTGTTTGCGCCTTGAAGCGCCTGCTTCGTGGATTTGTGTGAATAATATTACAGCAACCTAACATGTACACGAAACTTTTACGGAATCAAATCTTTATGTTGCTTCTTTATAATAGGGCAGAGAGTGAAAGAGAGTTGCACCATCCCAAGGCTGAGAGTTCTATTTATATTGCAAATCTGAATGCGTGTACTTTTACTGGATAGATGCATTATGAATGATAAATGGACTTTCCGCCTACTGGGAATTCTTTTGCAAGGTAAAAATTCTCCTTCTAAGAATACCAGAACAGTGAGTGAAGTCAGCAGAATGGCTACGACGAGGATGGTCATGGAAGCAGGATGTGAATGATTGCTGAGAGATAAACAAAATATTTTGTTGAATGGTAAATTATTATATCAGTGCAAAAACCACCCCGTTAAGCCGCCTTTTCATGATGCCAAAATGACAGTACAGACTGTCTCGAAAATGTACAATCAGAAAAAGAATGGTTTAATATAAATTTCAAAATTAAGTCATTCTTACTTGGCATATAAAGATTGGCTTTCAAATAGTGTTTGGTCATTCTTATTGCATTTAGAAATTAAGAGATATAATTAATTTAGTGCGATACACCAAAATCGATTTTGGGCCACTTTTATGCATGGGCACAGTTGTTTTGACTTACTGTTGCTGTGCCGTCTTGAAGCTCACAAAAATTGTAACTGGCAAAAAAAAATTAAAAGTTAACCAAAAGTCAGTCTAGTTTCACACAATAAAAGTTACTGATAAATATTTTTTTCAATAAATAATTAAACAAAAACACGATGCACGTTTCAGTGGCAATTCAAGACTTTTGAATTTGTTAAAAATTGGGATCATGTTTAAAATCTTCCGGAAGGGAAATAATTGCAACCAAAATAACACTCTAATTCAAGAGGCGATTTAAAAATATTGCATATTGGCATTGAATTGTTGAAGTCAATAAAATTCTGACTTGGAGGCGAAGTATCAAGTTTCGGTATGGACACTTCATGATAACTTTAAAACCATAAAAACTCTCTTCTCCAAAATGCAGGTTGCTGTCCGGTCATGATTCTCTTCTGAAAAACCACAGTATGTCGATTGTTATACACTTTATCTAAAACCAGAACTTACTAAAGATAATTTCCACCGTTACGTAATGTTTTTTCTTCATGAAGTTAATCCTTTTGAAGCATTTCAAATCAGTTCAAATGTGAATAACTGATGTTTAACTAATTCTTTCACCGTTTTCACTCAACCAGAAAGTGGAGCAAACTCAATGTTTGTGTTCCGCACTAACTGAATTGAATCTCTCGATTGAAACAAGCAAATGAGATGAAACAACAAGTATTAGAAAACCTGTTTTTTTTCTTAACGTGATGCCGCATAAAACGACTTTACCTATGTTGAGATTTAATATTGAAGAAAAAAATCGGTTTTCGATTGAACTAATGTTTTTAGACAGGATGTATTATGTAACTTTTATCAGATTAAATGTCCATGGACTTTGGAAGAATTGTGTATTGTTGATGTAAGCCAACACTTGCAAATGAGAAACACAGTGGGCATTTTAAATTTTGGAAAAAAATAACTGATCGTGGCTTTAATTTTGCCTGGAATGTTCACACAATGTCAACACCGAAGTTGTTTTCAAGTATCAACGTTATTATACGTTCATTTAGAATGCTTGAATATATTCTTACACTTAGAGGTCGAAAGGTATCGTCAGGACAGAAACCGAATCGTTACCAATATAATATGTAGGCCTACATACAAATCTACAGAGAATAAACCAGAGAGCGACTGCACAAAAAATGAGCTGTTCACAGGAAATAACTTGATTTAAAGGAAGGAAGGAAAATAATAGGAGGAAGCGCTTTATTTTTTGCGATCAATTATGAGGGAACAATTCGAACACCTTTAAACCGGTTGAATTATAAATGCTTTAATGTATTTTTCTGTCAATAACAAAACTGAAACAACAAAACAACAAATGTAATAAAGTCGTCATTATCTATTGTCAAAAATGACAACTCTGTTAAAATGTACTTCATCGAATATGTCATAAAAAGACCAATTTAACACATTACTGTGGCATACTCAGTTACAGATACTTGACACTCAATCACATACAAAGACAATATCTAGCAGAGTATGTAAATAATGGAAATGTATCGTGTAAAAAAGCGGGGGAAATCTCAACTGTATCACGAGTGCAAAGTCATCGTCACATCTTCACATTATCTGGCGTGTACATGCCAGCACAGATTAAATTGCACTTTTTATAGTGCATTTCATGTCTTAAAATTGAGATGTATTTTAAATCGCATATAGCGTGCGCTCCCATTAAGTTCACCGTGTTAAAAGCATGTTCGCAATATCGCACAAGGCGATAACGGATTAAGGGTATTCCAGAAAGGGTATTCCAGAAAGGCAACCAAAAATGAAAAATTCAGTATTGAATTTTTGATGTCAAATCAGTCATTACTATGCTGAATGGGTCTGTCCTGAACCACTGTCAAACTAATCGCAATACAAAGCCTACGGCAAAGTAAGCATCCAAAAAATTGCGTGAATTTTCCAGACATACCTACAGTTTGGGAGGTCAGAAATGCTAAAAAATGACTTTAAGGTACTGAGAAAGTGGTGAATTTGAACAAGACTAACGATCAATAATCGCGTTTTAATTTTATGCGCCGTCTACTTACAAATAGATTGACTCGCTTCGAGCTACATTTAAGTTGACTGACTTGATCGATTTATTCATCTTCATTAGTCCCGTGCCATCTTTAGCTCATCAAACAGATGCAAATGTTGAAATAATGTCACACCACGCGATGGGTACATTTAATTTTGTTATTGAATAGAAAGAGAACTATTTAGTCTTATTATTAAATGTCTTGTTAATAAAAAGAATTGAAAACGGATTGTATATACATGTTTACTATTGTTGTTTTAATTGAATTGATAATAGTGTTGACTGTTGATGCTTTTATTTTGAACTTCAATTTAACCTCTCGGTCATATTTTCACAGACACTTATATTATTGTCGTAAATTGAAAATTTCCACAAATCCAGGTGGTACTGAACTGAAGAATACTGTAAATATACTAATGGTATTTCATCGGGACAGTGTGGCACACGATAAATTGTAGCTTATTTAGGCTTCGGTTCTTTGCCACAAGCAACTTGACTTATCTCACGGTGTTGTTGTCCATAGGTTTCATAAATACGTGATGGTGAATGTATTGATCTAAAAGGTCATCTGATTAGCCTAACGCGACCGTTGCATGTTATTTTGACACTTTCTATATTAAACAAACCAAGAGAGAACTGAGCAATTGCAAAGGTAATTTATTTGCACTATTATTAATCATCTTATCATATTGTTAAGGGCTTGTTCGAGAGGAGCCTTAAAGATTTTTGTTCATTGATGTGCCACGTTCACTTCCCCAAGTTACCGACTTCTATACCTTAATTGGGTCAAACTTCATCTTTCAATATACTAGTACCATATTTCTATGTGCTTTGAATGAACAACAAATGACTACCTCCAAATCGCTGAAAATGTGTCCGAAGTGGTGGGCACATATTCGCATACCAACAAGAGGGGAGAACCCCCGGAGAACCCCTATACCCCATATCATTGTTGCCGTAAAACAATGATGACAACGACGATGAAAAAGAGGATGATAGAAATGTTTTCGTGATAGGAATCACGTGCGACTTGAAGCATTGAAATATACTTCATGTTGGAATGTATTGAATGTATTTATTTATTAGTACTACTCTATAGTTTGCTTAACGCATCCTAATGCAACCCTTTTACCATGAATGATTTAATCCCATAAACTAAAAATTATTATATTGAAATGATACAGAAGCAAGCGCAGCTGTGTGTTGGCCACTTATAATTTCCAAGAAAAAAAAATTAGTATATTTGATATATGAACGTCATGAGAGTTTCATGACAGTTGCCTTATGAACTATGTTCCTTTTGCAATGACAAGAAAATCCACCGTCGATTGCCAACGGATTTTCCATACTGGGCATTAAAATATTTGTCATATGATCGGCGTTGGACTTCAGTTGGAAATCTGATTCCTGTGCAATTTAGAACAGTTTTTGTCAAAAAATAGGTTAATATATATTTCTCTCCCCATATTTGAAATACAGGAATGTAGCTTACGATCATGTTCATTCTCCCTTGTTTTCCATTGCTATATGTCACTATTTTGGCGATTTATTAACTTTCATTCTTTTCCAGGCATAAGCAAAATTTTAACCAAGTTCGTTTAAAAAAATAATAGGTTGTACAATAAGGGTTAAGAAGCAAGAAAGTATGTCCGCGGGTAGCATATCACTCTTATTTTAGTTAATATCATACATTGATATACTAAAACATAAATTTCACAACAGAAAATCAGAGCCATTTCAAAAGAGAGAGGTCTTGTCAAGCACGGTCAACTAGAAATCACACCGAGAAGCTTACACGTGTAATATGAGTTGCACATGCATGCATAGCTTTTGACATAAATAGCTTGGGTCTCCGTAACAATATCCTCCATTTTTAATTAAAGTGAACTGTCAATTTTGCTGTGTATGACTATAGTAGTTGAACCTCTGTGTACCGAAGTTACAGGGTGTTTCGTAAGTTAAGGTTCCCGCAAAACACACAGGAAATGGTGTATATAACTCCCGGTTATTAAGTTTTTAAAAATACAGCAAGTAAACGTGATCCCCCTGGCAAGATGGCAGTATGGAACATGAGCTCAGGTGACCTTTGACCTCGGTCCATGACCTTTGACCTCGGTCCATGACCTTTGACATCATCCCCATATAAAGAAACCCCTATGGCACCTTAACCCGGCCCAAGTCTGGTTTCAATCGGACTGTCACGAAGAAGACCCTGGGGGAAACCGAAAACCTTACCGAAACCTAACCAAAACTTGGAAACATAGATCGGACATGCTCGCTATCGCAAATCCCATTCTGGTTTTTCAAGCCGGGGGGTATAAAAAGACCCAAACTTTTTTTTTGTTTTGCCTCTATATATTACAGGAGAAATTCAATCTATGCTGAAAATGTTCGCTTGATTCCGCCACACTTTTTTAAGTGTATAGGTATTTTTCTATATTTCGTTAGTGGCAAAGATCACTGCACGGCCAGGTTTTCATTGCCGGATCCGGTCATTAATACAAAAATCTGCTTCTAGTTTTATGCATAACGAAAAAACCGTTGGCTTATTGGCTTATTCTTTTTGGATTATGCGATTTGAGATGTGTGCTGCAAAAATCTCCTTTGGTCCAAATATTGGATTCCCCTTAAGGTGCACGATAGGATTTCACATAACAGGTGTCCCTCATCGGGTCACCCTCTTTAAGCCATGATAAAAGAAAGCCATACTTGTGCTTAATTAGCAATCACTTTCCTTTGGGAAAATGGGTTTTCTATGGTTGGGTCCACAACCAACATCTGGTCCCACACCACGGCGTACTGATGGAGACTTTGTCCACTTAAGGAGCATTTTTGTTGATCCACAGCCTCGTCGTTCCCCGACTTAAAGTTGAGATTTTTATGCCCATCTGACGTTAGCCTAAAGCCTCATCTTACGTGCAAATGACCTCTACACTGGATTAAATTTTTATTTGGCATTTTCTCTCCAGACAGAAATGACAACAACACTGCCTATGGCACCATTATATAAAGTGCCATCAGAATTAACTGAATTTTGGAGTATAACATTTCTCGGATATCCAGTGTCAAAATAAAAACAAAAAATGGAGTGCTAGGATATGAATGCAACCTCGATCAATGTTCATGTCGGCGATTCGCGTATATGAATCTGTGCTGTACATTCTACATTAATATAATTACGCTTGTTAAAAGTCGGCTCTGATAATTATCAACCAGTGCATGGAAGGACAACAATAATATTTGGGAAGTCACGCACTCTCTTTACCACAACTACACCTGGCACAAAAAGTATATCCGCATGTTTTTCGATCAACTGTGCCAAAGTCAGACCATTTTTAAACTTTTTTCGAATCTACATTTGGTTGGCTAGTCTTGCTCTTTTCATTTACCTCCTCGCTTGTAAAAAACGTGCAAACATGGCTGAGATAGAGTGCCCGAAAGACGCAAACCCCCCAAAACCAAATTTGCAGTTTGGATTTTTCAATGGTCCACTGTGTGGTACAACGCAATAATACGTGTGGATTGATTTTACACAAAGAGGTTTTCCGACCGAATGAGCGAGAAAGCCTTCTTGCAATATTGATTGTGGGTCGCAGTTGTTTGTGTCCCACTGCACTGCAATGCCCATTGAAAAATCCAAACTGCAACTTTTGGTTTTGGGGTTTGTGTCTTTCGGGCGTTTCATCTCAGCCATTTCTGCAGCGCTTTTTTACAATCCAGGTATTAATGAGAAGACAAGGAGCCTAGGTAATAAAATGTTTATTTCAAAAACTTTCAAAATGGTCTGACTTTGGCACAGTACTTTTCGAAAAACATGCCGAGATACTTTTTGTGCCAGGTGGATATTACTATGTGTGGTTGCGCTGACACGTGGCGCAAATATGTAAATAGTTTAACATATTTATTGTTGATTAAAGCCATTATCAGTGATTCATTCAAACGTAAAGTCAAAATTTTGAAATTGCAGTAACATCTTAAAAGGTGAAGGATAAGTAAGTAGAATTCCCATAAGTTATATTTGCAACTGAAAATTCACAAAAAAGTAGACACACACTTTTTAAGATATGGATCTCCAGTCATTTATGTGTATTACTAAGTGTCCGGTACGGCCAGTAATAACTAAAATATCTGATTTGTCCTTCATGTAGGTTGCTTTTAGACTTGTAGGGTATGTTAGGATCTATACTTGTTACAAAAATGCAAAAAAATATGCTTTTTTGATGTTTTCGATTTAGTAAATTTAGTACCTATAATTGTCGCAATACACATTTTTATTTTGCTTTTTTACTGAAACAAGCATTCTACCTGGAACACCCTGAATATTCCGCGCTACCTCTCGGGACACTATAGTACGATATTTATAAGAAGTTTTCTTAATCTTATTTCACCAATGGTTAAAATACAATTCCTACATTTTGTCTCATTTTATTCAACATAAGTTTACTTACCAGCAAATAGTTGTTCCGAGGTGGGATTCCGTAAGACGAAGGTTCTGTTTCCACATGCAGTTTCCATCTTACTAATCTCATTCACAGTTTATCACACACAATACGTACAAATTGGAAAGTACATGTGTTCCAATGTTTAGTAATGAATCCAGTGGACTCCTGCCATTATTACACCAGTTGCCTCGGTTAACTACCATCCAGTTATAATTCCCACACGTCGTGTTTCATTTCTCTGTATTAAAATACGACGAAATGTTGTATGATATTAACATCCGATTCTCTTCGACAGAATTATCCATCATCTGAATGTAGTTCACGTGCTTTATTAATGGTACAGACAGCCAGCATTTTGGCGGCGAGAGAAATCAAATATTTTCACACACAAATGCAGTTGGGTACAAACAACGTTGAGTCGCATTGAGATGACCAGTGGCCAGATGTATAACAGTGAAACCATCCGGTTCGTTGGTTATTAGTTTTACATAATTTTGTAGTGTTCAGTCACAAACAAGCTTATTAGTGCGTTGACATTGTACTAAAACAATTGTACTGAAAGGTCGCAGTACGTGGATCTTTATCAGAATGATAGATTCAATATTAGACATAGTGTTTGCGCTGTGAAACTTTCACTTGTGGTTAAGGTCTTCAAACATTGACAGGTGACTTGTACAGGGAACGAAAAAATAAAATAAAAACAATTTCATGATCATGAAGACCTGGTGTAGTGCTAGAAGAAATGCGAAGCAATGTACCGCATGACTGCGTCAGGAACTTTTATATCCTCTTTTGTCGTCGTTGAGTTATTCGTGAAATTGAAAACTGGAAAATTAAATGAAAGACTTACCTGACTATGAAAATTCAACACGACAAAATGCTATGTAGAAAACTTAACGCTACCATTTATTATCATCTGTTTTAGCAACATAACATCTTACGTTGCAAATGAGTTTATAGTTACACAGTGCGTGAATAACTTTCTGAACGAATGCACTCACTATATATATCGCTTGCAAACAAAGGGCTGGTTTCATAGCGGCTGGTTTACAATGGATTGGAATTGGGTGAGAGTTCACTCATTGTGCTACACTGTACATAGTTTACACTCGCCACCATAGCTATAGCAAACTACAAAGAAAAATTTGCAAAGCTGCACTAAATACACAAATAACAACAATTAATCATCCAGTATTAATCATTTTTAGATATCCTTAAAAAGAACTTAAGAAATAAACTGCAAAAATAGTGTGTAACTTTAACACCATGGGTATTACTTTTAACACAACCCTGGAGTCAATATGGGACCACACCCATGGTGTTAGATTTACACCAGTTAGTGTTATATTAACCACTATTTTGGTGTTACAATGTAGCTTTGACACTTCTTGGTGTTAATTACACCAATATGTGTAATTCATTTTTTAACACTGCCGGGTGTCAAATTGACAGTACTGGTGTAATTTAACAATCTCCTGAGTAATACGGGATCCACTCACTCTGGTGTTAATTACACCAAACTTTGAGGTTACATTTTATATTGTATTTGTGTTATTTTAGTTAGAAAATGCTTGCTTTGTTATTGTGTGCTTCTATTATAAATGCTTGCATCTAAAAATCATAATACAGAACACAACATCCATAATTAAAATTAGGCAGCAACGCCGGAGTGGTGTTAAATCCTAAATTTCAACACCAGAAAACTAAACACCCAACAAGCCTTGACCCCGACTTGGTGTTAACATTTGGAAACACCCCAGTTTTTGCAGTGTAGAACACGAAAACCAGAAAAAAAAAAACCCAACAGTACAAGATAATAGCTGCAATCTTTTGCACTCACACTGATGTGAGTGTGCTATATACTAATGTCCAAATATTTATTATTGATTTTGTCATGTCAGTAGTTTATCGCGGAATTATGGCTTAAAAACTATGGAAATCGGACATTTCTAACATTAAAATTCAAAGTGCTGGAAATGAAAATATACCAGAAAACATATAGTACATTTTCCCTGCATTACATATTTGAATATCTTCCACGGTTTATCATTGCACCTAATAGTGAAAGTGTTAGGGAAAAATCAGTTCAACAATTCTAAAAGTGAACATTGATGATCCAGGACACATATTGATATAAATATTCACTGTGAATCAGTCAAATGGGTTTACTGGGAACACTATAGAAAATAGTTGACTATGCAATTTGGCTTCAGATGGTATTTATAAACAATTTATGGAAGCTGGATAGTACGTCCATCGCCCTGATGCGAGCCATGTAGATTTTATTCTTCGAAGAAAAAACAAAATTAAAGCAACTTTAAAATGAAATTTTAGGAATTGCCAGATTTTAGTGTATAAGGTCTTACCGAAATATAAGAAAGGCTAGGGTGCATTTTACAGCATTCAGTAATGACATCAATCACCAAAAATATATATACAAAATCCATAAAGTTATCTTACAATCAAATAAAACGATATTTAAAGGCCGACTCAGAGATTCCTGAGGAGGGCGCCCTCAATTTCAAAAAAATCGTGTTTTTTGCATGTACATAATGCTTGTCCATACACTAATCCCTGTGTGAAATTACTAAGCTTAAGTCGAATTCCTTCAATATAAAATACAACATTTTTTTTTTTTTGTTGTAGAAGTTCCGGATCCGGATTTTTTGTTATACACAATATCCATGGGACGTAATCCTACACATAAATGTTTACTTGCAACAAAACGAAAATCCGTACCTCTCACATTCGGAATTGGTGCATTTTATGTTTACTATCTATTTTTCATATTCACAAAAACATAATATGTCTAAATCCTCTGAGTCAGACTTTAAGTTCATAACTCTTTTGCACTAAGCCATAACAGTTTCACTTGCATAGAGAAACCGGGTAGGGTGGGTTTAAAGGGATTAGCAGCGATAATGCGAGCGAATCGAAAAATGTGGAAATGCAATTTTGTAACTTATAAATTGTGTACAATTAATGTTGTAACAAACCACCACATAGTGAAAAAAAATGAAGTATTTGGGGAAATTTTGTCACACCGTCTACCTGCAAATAGACATAATAGCGATGGTGTATCAAAATCTGCACTAACCAGCTGATTGTGATTTACACCAGTACAGAATAAACAAAGACCAATAATGTTTGTGTTTTAGGTCAAACTGTATATTCATCGTGCACAATATCATGCTTAAAATCTTGGATTCACAGGAAAAGTCTCATTTGATCTCAAGTCGGAATTTTGATATACCCACTTGTAGAAATTACAGATTAAGATAAAAGGTACTGCCCTACACGGATTTCAAGCCAACCACTTGCAGGTTATGTTCACATATCCATGCCAGTAACAAAAATATGAATTTTGATTCGATGTTTCAGATTAACAAATCGCTGCTTATCCCTTTTATAATATAAGCTATTTTCAGGTATTTTACAAATGTTGTATTTGAACAAAAACACGAGTTTTCAACAAGTATTTTCTTGAAACTTACCGTTCACCATGGTTGATAGTGTAACAACCTTTACCCCTCAATACTTGCCATGAATTCAGCGGCAAGTTTTCCATGCAATCCACGCAGTAATTAGTTCCTTACGGATGTGTGAATTTATTTTAAATTTCCGCTCGCTGTTTGTATACATGACCTTTGACATCTCCGAAAACGGGACTACAATATTGGAAAGACTCGCCATTTCTATTAGAGCTTGTCTCAGGTCATTTCCGAGGTTTACGTTATGATTATAGGCATAATAGTGATAACATCATACTCTGATAGGGAAAAATGCACTTTGATAGCGTTTGATATGAAACAAAATCACACATTGATAACGATAGGAACTAATGCGCAACATTCTTATGTGTATATAACTTAATCCTCATTGCAATCCCTATAATTTTAGATTTTTAGGCTAATTTTGCTATAACGAAACACCTAGGGTAGCTTAGGGTATTTGACATCAGTGTATAGCTAGCTAGGGGTATGGCAAGCTAAAAGGGTCATAACGTGTTGGTCACAACGCGTGCTTTCTCAGCAATGCGTTAAGAAAACCACACGTTCCTTAACTAACCATCCAGAAAAGTGAAAACGCATTGCTAATGAAAGCAACGCGTCGCTTTCAGACAGTACTTATGCAACGCGGTGTTTTCATTAGCAATGCGTTTGCTTAGCCAACCAATCAGTAAACCAATCAGAAAAGTGGAAAAACGCGTTGCTTACGCGTTGCCATTAGCAACGCGTTGCTTTTTCACTTTTCTGATTGGTTTAGCTAAGCAATGTAAAAACACAAACACACACACACACGCACGTACACACACATACATGCATACATACACACATACACATGCATTTGTAAGTGTGTGTGTGTGTGTGTGTGTGTGCTTGTGTTTGGTTGTGTGCGTGTGTGTATGTGTGAGTGTTTATTCACGCATTTATTTTAAATTTATTACTTCCGCCTTTAGGGTTTCCAGTAAATCCTATACTTATATCATCATGTCATGTCTTGGGGTACTGTGCCACTATACAATATACGAAATTAGACGTAAGACTTTAAAACACTCTAAGACAATAAACAATCTCACTTAATTAATCAAATGTCCAAATGTGAACTTGGCGTTGACTTATTATTTAAAAAAATTGCCATAACCCCCAGCTAACTGGCCGGAAGCGCCAAATGCAGTTGGGATGGAACGTGTGTGTGTGCCCGTGTATATGAATAGTTCCTAAATGATCACGATAATAAAAGTCCTTGGTATTTACCGGACTGTAATTATTAATTATTATGCATCTTTCAAACAGCAAAGTACTTATCCATGGACTGTGGCTCTGTTGAAACCATATTTTTATCTCTCCAGAAAGAAGGTAACTTTATTTCAATGGCTTTGTTATATCGTCATACGGAAGTAATTTTAAATGTAAAATTAATAATCTTATCATGGAAGCTTAGTTCTCTCAGACTCCAAGCTTATGTTTTGTATTTTGTATGCAATGCAGTACAGCGAGTTAGCATTTGTATGGTATGTTCATTATTACAAAGGCTCATCTGAACAGTGCTATTTTAACACTGTTGTATAATAATTTACATCAATCACCTCACTAGTTATAAAAGAAGTGCTAATAAAAGAAAGTCGTAAGTCAAAAATAAAAAGAATATAAATAAATCAAAACAAAATACAAAACCAGAACATTTAACAAATCCATAAAATGATGAACTGTACAAACCAAAAATGCATAGAAAGATCAAATTGATCTCTCTGATTGGGCAATTTTCCAATCTATACATAATATATTACTCGCTCGTGTTTATATTTAGAACCTGTGGGAGAATTCACTGTTTATCTTTTCTTCATTTGTTAGTGCTAGAATTCCTTTTGCTGAATAATAATTTAAAATAACCACCATAACAACAAAAGATTTGTTCATTACTCTGTCATTAAGGTATACAATCAGTAACCCTAAATGTAAACTACGGTGTCTTCTCCCCCACATGTTAATCGTTCCAAAGTTCACTGGGACACAATAAATGAATAATTCCTCAAACTCGTGTTTATCTTCTAAATGGTGGAATGTCTTTTGTATTTAAACATATTCATATATCGGATTAAGTGGATAATTACAGGCATTTTTATTACCATTTTAGAATTTCATGGCGTTGATTTAGAAATGAGCAATATTGGACTTTGAAGTAAAAACCAGGCCACGCCCGTAGCCAGGATTTTTTGGACGGATTTTATCAGGGCTGCAGGTGGCGACTTTACCAAAGCTAACATTCTAAAGTTGAGTGTGTGACAAATTAATGAAGAATTATGAATTAATAGTTTGTCATTTTGATGGACATGACTAATTAATACAAACTATGAATGCATTATTTGTCATTTAGTTTGTCATGTAATTTGCCATGTACTGAAATGGCAAGTTAACGACACTTTTGTCATTCATTAATTTGTCATGCAATTTTAAAAAGTGAAGTTTTATGAGTCATGAAAATATCTGTGATGATAAAACTTAATTTGAAAAGCTGATAATTGCTAATTGAACATTATGTAAACTATGTAAACATTTATAGCTTTATTTTGCTGAATGATCAACAAATTCATTTGCATGACAAATTTTTGATTTATCAGATAAGACCCTTTTATGACACATTAATGTTTTCAGTGAGTTAAACTATTTCCCTAGTAGCATTCAAATTACATCGAAAGAGTGACAATACATTGACAGCTTTGATGAACATTTAATTTTGAGATTGAACAAAATATGAATTGGCCTGAATTCGCTTTTTGAGTAATAAGAAGAAATAATTCATGATTTAATGAAAGCATAACGCATCTTTTTTACCTTTCCAAAAAAGCACTAATTGAATAAAAATTAGTATACGAAAGTACAGTAACTACTTTTTTCATTTATAGTGTATATGAACTTTTAACAAACCTTTAAAAAGCTAAATTCCAGTGTTTTTCAAGATATTGCACAGGAAGACCGAAACGTGCAAATGTCACGATATACAGTGATAAATTTCCACTGGCAAAAACTTGTGGTAAACATATTTTGTATTTGAAGATCATCAGGTATATTTGTTCTTGTTGTTATTCGGTGAAATTATAACGTGTTATATCATCTTCATCTAGTACACGGTGCGAGAGTAGGCAAATAAGTGACCCGAAACTAGTCAAACGTTGATCAATTAACACTGCCATTTCGAATTTACCTGTAATCCTTTACTTTATTGCTATTTCGATTTGGCCAACCTGTATTAACGGGGGGGATGGCCCGATTTAAGTATAAGTTTTTCATTTTGATAGAATGGCTTCACTCAAACCCAATCTGCTAAAGTTTCGCGCCGATATATCAAACACGATTTGATGTGAGATCTAAAAACGTGAGTTTTCAATCCCCATGCATGAGTACACTCTCAGAACAGTGGTTAAATTTAACCAACACTGGTTAACAGGTGAACAGCACCAAACAATGGGTAAATTTTTACCCATGTTGTTGGGTAGTATATATTTTTTATTGGGCAAAAAAACCATTTGACAATGTTGGCGTAAAATATGCCAATATCGTATATTACCAAAAATGGGTAAAAATTTACCCAACGGTTGGGCTGTTCACTGTTAATACATGTTGTTAAAATTTTAACCAACCGTTCGGAGAGTAGTTACTGTGCTAAAATTAATATTGAGCGACCAAAAAGGACACATTTCGCTCATAACATCCAAATCAAACATTCTTTAGCTCTAAGATTTCACAGGTAAATGAGAAAAATAGTAGCTTTCTTCTGATACAGATTTGGACCACTTCCGGCAAAATAGGGGGGTCCTGGGGGACGAGGCTCTTAGCGCTCGGGCCATGGACCTCTAATTACCATGTTACTAGTAGGGGGTGGGCAAGTTCGAAACTTTTGTTAAAAAATCGTGTGGATGAGGTGGCCATTTTGGCTCCTGAAAGAGAATCTAGCAAGCTTTTCACTGAAGATAAAGTTTTGGGGTTGGTTCTATGGATTTAAACATATACCTAAAAAGCGATAAACCTTAAAGTGAGTTTCTAGCAAAATCCAGGATGCAATCATGTTTGTTTTTTGTTTTTAAGAGTAGCAGAAAAGCCTTATAGACTTGTACAAAACTTAAACTCAACGGAACCAACCTAAAATTATTCTGTGTGAAAAAGCTGGCCTAATTCATTTTCAGGAAGTCAAAATGGCCATAGATATGGCTCGTTTTACAAAAGATTTGTAAAAAAAGTTCATACTTGCCCACCCCTTTAGTACTAGGCACAGAGACTGTTTCTAAAACTCCTCCTTTTTTGAAAACGACGTCCATCTAGGCCTACTACTATGATGACATCAAGAAAAATGATGTCACCTGGTCACATCCTGACAGGCTGATCCTAGCGCTACTAAATTTTCGCTAACGCCACTCCTTGTGCAAAATAAATGGAAAAAGGATTTTGATGCAGAGTCAACGTAAGATACTTTTGGAAAAGTATCATCTATAAGGGTCGAAGGGATTTGTAATAGTGGCCATATGCAATGCGTAAGTCCCTAAGGTTCGTGAGATTTTGGTCAGGACCATATGGTCACTGAAAGCATAATATTCTAAGTCAAATTTTAATTCACATGCTCCAGGACCCATATGCAAATATGGTCATGATAAAACGTACTTTGGAAAAGCTTCTAATTGTCTATCTTTGAACATTATTGTAACACTCTGTAAACACATTTATAGCTGTATTTTGCTGAAATGAATCACAAATTCATTTGCATGACCAATTTTTGATCATTACATACACCCCTTTTAGACCCCGTAATGTTTTCATTGAGTTAAACTATTTCCCTAGTAGCATTCAAATTACCGCAACCTCGACAGCAGTGACAATACAACTGACAGCTTTGGATGAACATTTTAAGTTTTGAAATTGACCAAATATTAATTTGCCTGAATTCGTTTGAGTAATAAGAAGAATATTCTGATGTACGGAAAGCTAACGATCTTTTTTAACTTCCAAAAAAGCACTAATTAATAAAACTTAGTATAACAAAGTACAGTACTACTTTTTTTTCATTTATAGTGTATTGACTTTTACTTTAATAGAAGAGTATTCAGTTTTCAAGATTTGCACAGAAGACCGAAACGTGCAATGTCACGATATTACATTGATAATTTTCCTGCAAAAACTTGGGAAACATTTTTGTATTTGAAGATCAGCAGGTATATTTGTTCTTGTTGTTATTCGGTGAAATTATAACGTGTTTTATCATCGTCATCTAGTACACGGTGCGAGAGTAGGCAAATAAGTGACCCGAAACTAGTCAAAAAAACGTTGATCATTACCTGCCATTTCGCATTTATTGACCTGTCCCTCCTTACTTCTTTGAATTTCGAATTTGTCCGACCTTAATTCAGGTGGATGGCCCATTTTAAGTCTAATTTTTTCATCTTGGTAGACTGGCCTTCACTCCACACCCCCTCTGTAAGTTTTCGCGACGATTTCACCCGTTTTGATGTGAGAGCTAAAAACGTGATTTTTGCAATCCCCATGCATAGAGTACCCTCTCAGAACATTGGTTAAATTTTAACCAACATGTATTAACAGGTGAAAGAACAGCCCAACAAATTGTTAATTTTTCCCATTTGTGGGTAGTAATAGTTTTTATTGGCAATGCTTACCACGGTTTTGTAAAATATGCCCAATCAATCTGCTATATATTACCCAACAAATGGGTAAAAATTTACCCAACGCTGGGCTGTCACCTGTTTAAACTATGTTGTTAAAATTTCAACGTTTCTGAGGTGTACTTAGTGTAAAAAAATTAATCATTGGTCGCAACCAAAAGGGCACATTTTCGCTCATAACATCCAAATCAAACATCCTTAGCCTAGATTTCACAGGGTAATGAAAAATAGTAGCTTTCTTCTGATACCAATATTTTAACCACTTCCCGCGGCAAAATAGGGGGTCCCTGGGGACGAGGCTATTAGCGATCGAGCCATGGCCTCTAATTACCATGATTACTAGTAGGGTGCAAGTTACACTTTTTGTAAAAATCGTGTGGATTCTGGTGGCCATTTTGGCTCCTGAAAACGAATCTAGCAAACTGTTTCACTGAAGAATAAGTTTTGGTTGGTTCTATTGGGATTTTACACTATACCTAAACTAAACCCTATAATGAGTTTCTAGCAAAATCCAGATGAATATCATGTTTGTTTATTTTTGTTTTTCTAAGATTAGCAGAAAAGCCTTATCGACTTCATTCATGTTACAAGAACTTCAACTCCCAAACGGAACCACCTAAAATTATCTGTGTAAAAAGCTTCCTAATTCATTTTCAGTAGCCCAAATGGCCATAGAATCTGCTCGTTTTAAAAAAGATCTGAAAAAAGATCATACTCCCGCGCCCTATTACTAGGCCAGAGATGAAACGACCGTCCTTCTAGGCCTACTACTATGATGACATCAAGAACATGACTGTCACCTGGTCACAATCCTTGACTTCTGATCCTAGGGCTAACTAATTTTGTACCGCACTCCTTGTCAAACTACAAATGGAAAGGATTTTGATGTCAGTCCACCGTAATATACTTTTGGACAAACTTCTCTATACAGGGTCGGCAGGGATTTGTAATAGTGGGCCATATCAAATCAATGCGTACGTCCCTTAGCTTCTAATGAGCTTTGGTCCGAAATTAAAATGCTCCAGACATATGGTCCTAGATCATAATAGTTCATAAGTCAATTTTAATTCACATGCTCCAGGACCAGATGGCCAATATGGTCCTGGAGGCCGTAATATTTGACTTAGAATCTTTCTCCACCACAACAAAGAAAACATATTTACCATATGCTCCTGCGCCATTGTGTATTCAAAAATGCTCAAGAAGCATATCCGCATATTCAAATAGTCCTCTTGGACATATTTTTTTATTCACTGCTCCAGGACCATCGGCTAATATTGTCCTGGAACCATATTTGACCGAGAATATTTTTCCAGATTATTATGCTCTAGGACCATCTGCTCCAGGACCATATGGTCCTGGAGCATATGGTCCTGGAGCATACATTTCAGGCCAAAATCTCATCGAAGCCGTCCCTTAAGGCCTATCAGTGATTTGCTAAATATAAAATCGAAAATCTTTAACAATCAGAATTTTTGCATGTTCTGTAACAAGTAGGACGGGTACCCTACATACCGGTAACCCTAAATGATAAGACCAGAAGCACCTAATAAGAACAGAATCTCTCCGAATATGTTGAGCCATTACTTACTGTCCGAACGGACACTGTACTACACCTTATTTCGTGGAGATCAACTATTTGATACCCGGTTTCTCCTTTCCCTTTTCTGGTCAATTCTTCAGTTTGGAAAAAATACCTCATTTTAGCTATTACTTCACTTCCAATTTCAATATTTTTTGGACTCTTCGGGTGAATCGCTATAGTGTCTTTATATGCAGGAATTTGGCCACTCTTTCAAAAATGGACCAAAATCACGGAGCGGACCCTGCTTGTTTTTTGGGGAATTTCCCAATTTAAAAAATCAACGCTAACATTTTTGGGTGATTGTCAGGTATGTAGTCCTTTCCGAAAAGGACTTACATTCGGGAATACAACTGTATCGTACACATTGCAAATTTTGATGCGATCAAGTTGGGGATGAGTTTGTCGGTCGGGTCAACTTTTAGCAAGTCCTTGTCACTAGCTATGCATTAGCTAATCCTTGTGACTAAGGCGATAAATTTTCATGTGACATGTAAAAAAGACTGATTTCATACAGCATTCATCCAAAAAGGGCGCTGACAATACCCGCGGTTGGTTATTTGACGATGTGCCGATACATTAATTTAACCCGCACATTACCCCACAGCGGGTCCTTCGATAATTTATATTTAAAAAAAATCATGCCACCCTGCTATATGGGATGTGTTTTTTAGTGAATTTTGTATTTTAAAAACAGTTTTTTTATCTTCAATAACATAGACCAAACCTGATCCTAAATTTTCATATTGAGACTTCTCTATTAACTCAAAATTTCCCCCTTTTTAATTAAAAACTGTCTTGTATAGATTATCTTTAATTCATCTTGAATCTGCATGTAATAATAAAGCTATACAGTACCAGAATATGGTCATATAACTATTAATTGTTTACTCTTGGACATTTGAAATACCTATTTGTTACATACGTCGGTTATGTTACATGGGTTGTCTTTTAATAACCGACTATTGCTCAAACTATTCTATTTCTCACTAAAATACAAATGTCTGATTGAAATATAAGAAACCGAACTGAACACTTAAAAGTCATAGGACATTCCCAAATAATGGCGTCTTTGTTTTTAAAACCCGAGTTTTTTGCATATGCTTACAAATGTAATTAATCACAATTGAAGTTCACTTAGCCACAAACGCCAAACGCCAGATAAGATCATTTTGTTCCTAGCTCGAATTTCACAACTTATTTTGTTTTTTATTTGTTTTCTATACTGCGTGTCTATGGAAATCTCTAATACTTACTTGGTAGAGTTTCACAACCATCAAAATGCATAACTGACCTTGTGTCCCTTTAAAAGCCACGTTGTTACCAACATCACGTAAAGTGGCCTGGACGATTGATATTCCATGATGTGTGTCTAAATATTTACGGTATTCCTTGACCTGTTGAACACATTGAAATGATCTTAACACACGTAATGTGAATTCACTCGACAACCATTATCCCTTGCACTTCGGGAATCAATACAATGCATTGTTCATATATACATAGACCCATTTTTCTGGGAGGCGGTGGGTAGTGTATGCTTATAGCTGAGTAGTTACGGTATAACGGCTATGATTGTGATAAATATATACCCACGAAGTAAATATAACTTTTCCCATATCCAAATAAAAGGTTTTTCAATTTGACCAGTGATATTAGACCTTTTTAGCCAAATTGGAAAATGTGGCATCAGAATAGGAGGAAGCGAAACCAAGAGAGATTTCAGTACTTTTCCCATAATGCATTGCTTTCCAATGGGGTTTTTGGTACAGTTAACTGCTGTGAATCGTTAGGTGCTTAAACATGGTAAATTGATAGTACGGATCACAAATTTGTTTTTAAGAGTGGTTTTTCACTCATAACGATTCACATGACCTACCTGTTAAAAACTTCAATGGAAGCAATGCATTGTGGGAAGCTACTGACTGATCTCTCTTAAGCGACCCCATACTTACAGAATTAATCCTAAAAGGAGTCATTTCGTTTAGCAGAAGGGTTGAAAAATTAGACCTATATTTGCGGCACTTCCCTATGGTCATTGTTTACGTCCCCCCCCCCCCCCATATATATATAACTTTTTTGTAAATTCCCAAGGCGTTAACTCCGCTAACTGCCTGTGAAACTCTTAGTTACAGAAATTCCTAAGTGTCAATCTATAAAATAATCATTTCAATAAGTATTGAATTGGCTACCCTTATAGAATGAACGGCTTTAGCTCCATGCACTTTTATTAAATAACAAGTTAGGAATATGGTAAAATTCATTTTCCAAAAGGAATCTAACAAGCTTTTTCACTGAAGATAAAGTTTTGGGTTGGTTCTATGGATTTTAACCTATACCTATAAAGCCTAAACCTATAAAGGGAGTTTCTAGCAAAATCCAGGATGAATATCATGTTTGTTTTTTGTTTTTCTAAGAGTAGCAGAAAAGCCTTATAGACTTCATGTACAAAACTTAAACTTCACGGAACCAACCTAAAAATTATCTTGTGTGAAAAAGCTTGCCTAATTCATTTTCAGGAGCCAAAATGGCCATAGAATATGCTCGTTTTACAAAAGATTTGTAAAAAAAAGTTCATACTTGCCCACCCCTATTACTAGGCACAGAGATGAAACGACCGTCCATCTAGGCCTACTACTATGATGACATCAAGAAAATGACTGTCACCATGGTCACATCCTTGACAGGCTGATCCTAGGGCTACTAATTTTGTAACCGCACTCCTTGTCAAAATACAGATGGAAAAGGATTTTGATGTAGTCAACCGTAAGATACTTTTTGGACAAATACTTCATCTATAAAGGGTCGCAGGGATTTGTAATAGTGGCCATATTCAATGCGTACGTCCCTTAGCTTCTGTGAGATTTTGGTCCGAAATTATGCTCCAGGACCATATGGTCCTGAAGCATAAGTATTCTAAGTCAAATTTTAATTCACATGCTCCAGGACCATATGGCAAATATGGTCCTGGAGCAGTATTTGACTTAGAATATTTCTCCACCACAAACAAAGAACATATTTACCATATGCTCCTGCGCCATTTGTGTATTCAAATATGCTCCAGGAGCATATCCAGCATTATGCTCTTGGACCATATTGGACCATATGGCAAATATGGTCCTGGAGCAGTATTTGACTTAGAATATTTCTCCACCACAAACAAAGAACATATTTTTGGACCATATGGCAAATATGGTCCTGGAGCAGTATTTGACTTAGAATATTTCTCCACCACAAACAAAGAACATATTTACCATATGCTCCTGCGCCATTTGTGTATTCAAATATGCTCCAGGAGCATATCCAGCATTATGCTCTTGGACCATATTTTTTATTCACATGCTCCAGGACCATACGGCAAATATGGTCCTGGACCATATTTGACATAGAATATTTTTCCAGATTATTTATGCTCTAGGACCATATGCTCCAGGACCATATGGTCCTGGAGCATATGGTCCTGGAGCATATGGTCCTGGAGCATAATTTCAGGCCAAAATCTCATAGAAGCCGTCCCTTAAAGGCACTATCAGTGATTTGCTAAATAATAAAATCGAAAAAATCTTTAAAAATCAGATTTTTGCATGTCTGTAACAAGTACGGGTACCCTAACATACCGGTAACCCTAAATGATAAGACCAGAAGCAACCTAATAAGCACAGAATCCGATATTTTAGCCATTAATTACTGTCCGAATGGACACTTACTACACCACGTAATTCAGTGGAGAGTCAAATCTTTGAAGACTGCCGTTTTCTTCCTTTTCTGGCAATTCTTCAGTTGGAAAAAATAACTCATTTTAAGCTATTACTGCAAATTTCAAATATTTTGACTCTTTCGGGTGAATCGCTGATAGTGTCTTTATATGCATTGAATTTGCCACTTTTCAAAAATGGACCAAAATCACGGAGCGGACCCTGCCTTGTTTTTAGGGGGAAATTTCCCCAAGTTAAAAAATAACGCTACATTTTTGCGGTGATCGTCAGGTTGGTAGTCATTTTCCGAAAAGGACGTACATTAGGGATATACAACTGTATCGAATACTAAAATTGCAATTTTGATGCGATCAAGTTGGGGATGAGTTTGTCGGTCGGGTCAAAGTTCATATGCAAGTCCTTGTCACTGAGCTAATGAGATTTAGCTATATCCATGGTGAACTTAAGCGATAAATGTTCATGTGACATGTTAAAAGAACTGATTTCATACAGCATTCAATCCAAAAAGGGCGATGACATACCCGCGTGGTTATTTGACGATGTGCCGATACATTAATTTAACCCGCACATGACCCCAGCGGTCCTTTCAATAAATTTATATTTAAAAAAATCATGCCACCCTGCTATATGGGATGATGTTTTTAAGTGAATTTTGTATTTTAAAACAGGTGTTTTATCTTCAATAACATAGACCACCTGATCCATAAATTTCTATTTGAACTTCTCTATGAACTCAAAATTTCCCCCATTATAAAACTGGCTGTATAGATGTATCTTTATTCAGCTTGAATATGCATGTAATAATAAAGCTATACAGTACCGAATATGGTCAATATAAATTATTAATTTTGAAGCTTGAGACATTTGAAATACCTTATTTTGTTACATACGTCGGTTATGTTACATGGTTGCTTTAATAACGACTATTCTCAACTATTCTA
Source organism: Ophioderma brevispina (assembly GCA_023653785.1). Lineage (NCBI taxonomy): Eukaryota > Metazoa > Echinodermata > Ophiuroidea > Amphilepidida > Ophiodermatidae > Ophioderma > Ophioderma brevispina. The sequence continues at coordinate 44,589 of JAMKCH010000618.1, forward strand.
TTCTCAACTAAAACAAATGTATGATTGAAATATAGAACCAAACGTGAACACTTAAAGGTACATAGGACATTCCCAAAATAATGCGTCTTTGTTTTTAACCCGAGTTTTTTGCATATGCTTAAAAAATGTAATTAATCACAATTGAAGTGAACTTAGCCAGAAACGCCAAACGCCAGATAAAGATCATTTTGTTCCTAAGCATGCGAAGTTCACAATTATTTTGTTTTTTATTTGTTTTCTATACTTGCTTGTCTAATAAATCTCTAAGACATTCTTGGTAGGTGTTCACAAACCATCAAAATGCATAACTGACCTTGTGTCCCTTTAAAGACAACGTTGTTACAACATCACGTAAAGTGCCTGGACGATTGATATTACCACGATGGTGTGTCTAAATATTTACGGTATTCCTTGACACAATTGATGAGCTTACACACGTAATGTGAATTCACTCGACACCATTTCCGTGCACTGCGGGTAATCAATACAAATGCATTGTTCATATATACATAGACCCATTTTTTTCTGGGGAGGGGGGAGGGATATGCTATAGCTGAGTAGTTTACGGTAATTAACTGGCTATGATTGTGATAAACTATATCACCCACGAAGTAAAATATAACTTTTCCATTCCAAATAAAAGAGTTCAATTTGACCAAGTGATATAGACCTTTTAGCAAATTGTAAATTTTGGCTTCAGATATGAGGAAAGCGAAAAGCGACCCATTACTACAAAAATTATCCTAAAAAGGAGTCATTCGTTTAGCAGAAGGTTGAAAATTAGACCTATATTTGCGGCACTTCCCCGTATGGTCATGTGTTAAGTCCCCCCCCCCCATATATATACTTTTTTTTTAAATTCCAAAAGGCGTTAACTCCGCTAACTGCCCTGTGTAAACTTATTTACAGAAATTCCCTAGAGTTTCAATCTAATTAAAATAAATCATTTGAATAGTATTGAATTGGCTACCCTTATAGAATTGTAACGGGCTTTAGCTCCATGCACTTTTATTATAATAACAAGTTAGGAATATGGTAAAATTCATTTTCCAAAAGGAGCTAAATCCATAGTTTGCCATTTTGAACTTGGAATTTGAATAACCTTAGGGGAAAATTTGTATTGACTATATTACGAAAATACACAAAATCATCAAAGCAGCAAACAATCCGTCCATTTTATGTCATTAAACAAACATTTTAAAAATAACTACAAAATATCACAAAGCAGTTAGCGCCTTTTGGAAATACACTCTTCATATAACGATATCACAGAGATTCAATCACATGGCTCAAATCATTCTATTCATTGTATTCAAACTATATACCGCATCACTAAAATCAGTGTAATCGTGATATATTTACTCCTTTAAATCAAGTACATAGTTGAATGTGTAAACTGATTAAAAGTAAAATTCATATTTTGTAAATACTTTAGATTGACTGATCCCTCAGCTGTAGTTTTATACTTTCTTTTTCTCCTGTACACCGAAAATGCATATTGAATTATTGATCCACCATAAAAGCCAGGTATTTTTATGTTGAATCCCAACATAAAGTCCCGTGTATCTTGAAATCCTTTCCAATTTAAGCTCAAAAGTAGCAAACAACACCTGCAATGTACGAGCTGTAACAAATCACCTAACCACCGAGCAATGACATTAAAAGGTAAACCTTATAAATGCTTCAAATCCGCGGAACATTCTCAAGCCAAGACCACGGCAAAATGGTGTTTCTTATACATTAACTTAATTGGCATATGTACTCGCGGTGCTAAATTCGCACATTCGGATCAAAAACATTTGCTGCTCGAGAAAGATACAAAATTAAAAAAAAACAATGTGTACAGTTCCGTAATTATGTCAACCAAAATTCAAAATTATCAAATATTAGAAATCATCCAACTAACTTGATTATATATCATATCAAAGGTCATATTATATAGTTTCATGAACAAATGTGAATTTCACCAAGTAACCAGGTTTTGTTAGCTATGACCAAAAGGTAAACATGACGTGCTGCGTACGTACATTCTCAAAAACTATTCTTGTTGTTTGAAACAAATAAAGTTTACAATTTAAAAAATTGACAGCAACTCCTTTTATTTGAAACTCTGTCTTTTCAAAATTTTTTGTTTTGTTTTGTTAGGAAACTACGACATTTAATCGTTGCGGGCGTACATATTGAAATATTTCACAGCGTACATCAGAAAACCAAACAGTACGTCAGCAAAAGTAAACATCGAGAAAATAATGTTAACATAACGATAATGGCTTTGTTTTTTTTTTTCCTTTGCTGGTTTTCTTCAGCCTGGCCAGGTCCCCCTTGCAAAACAAAACTGCGTCAATTTCCATCACAGATCTGCACAGTACATGTAAACGTGAAAAGTAACTTAAGAAGAATACGCGGGGTGGTTTGGCGACTTGTCATATTAGCCTTGAATGGAGTTAGAATTACATTTACAGGTCTTATACTTCTAATGGAGATACTTCACATGCATTTTTCTAATCCAAAAGCTGAATAATTTAGAAGTTTTGCATGGGTCCTAAAAGTCTCTGAAATGTATGATGTCAATTCTAATAGAAAAAAAATGACGTTTTCTCAACTTACCTAAGTGAATGTCACCCTTGACATTATCAGATGATATTATTTACATTCCATACAATAATATATCAATACAAGCTAATACAATTATTTCCTATATCCCTTAAATCCATAAATGCCATTTTTTGCCACTTTTTAAAAATCACGGAGCGGACCACTGCCTTGTGTTTAGTGGGAAATTGCTCCTAGATCTAACAAGACAAATAACGCTACCTCCTTTTTATTTGCGGTGATGGTCAGGTTGGTAGTCTTTTCCTCTAGGGCCTTAAGGTACACGAAGTAATTTCCTAATCGAAGCACCATGTTACCGCCAATGCTATTAATACCTTAGAACTCCTAATCAAAGTATAGTTATACAATGAATTGTCTTTACGAAATCACGTGTTGTGATCTGACGCTCTGCTCAGCTATGAGTAACTCAGTTACTAATGGGCTATTTCACAAGATCGCAAGATCTTTAAGGACAATTGCTAGTGAATAAAAAGAAATTAAGAAAAGAAAGAAGAAAAAATCCTTGAAATTCCAAGTTTTTCACATTATAAAACAAGATTTCCAAAGATCACAAGTACTATCACTGACTTTGGAAAAAAAGTCTGGAAATCCAAATATGCATAGGATTGTTTTAGAACAAAAACAAAGGAAATCATATAATTTGAAGCAATTTTTCATGGATTTCCGAGAAAATTTGTGTTTGGATTTCAAACTTTGCGCACTATGCTTGAATAAAAATGGTGTATACATTTTTTGAATAATAACAATAACGTTCCTCTAATTTGCTTTTGTTATTATGCACTATGGAAAAAACACACTGAACTAAGACCTACGCTTCCGTTTATTTAGCCCTTTAACTGTCGCACAAAATAATACATGCAATTTTCTACTGCAACGTATTTTATGGACAAAATGCGATCAATGCTGGAAATAAATTTTGTACCGCTCTTTTCCGTTTAATAATTACGAATTATTAACGTAATTATTTGTATATTCATTACAGAATATTATATTGTTGCCAATTTAATTTTTGAAACGGTTATTATTTTGTGATGTGCAGCATTGGGCCAGCTCATATATAAGACTGTCTGCCAATAACAACTATACAAGCAAATCGAAACTAAAAATTATAAAAAATATAAACTATGCATTTTTTTCCAGATATGTTACCTATTGATAGCAAGCATCTAAGCTAAATCATTGCTTTTATTCCATCCAATTTGATGGACCCTAAGCGGAGATATTGTCAGTTGAACACAAATGATAAAATACCACTTGGTCCAGTTTCACCTGAAGGTTAAGAACTAAAGGTATAAGGCGTGTAGCATCATTGTGGATTAAACCCTTTTCAAACAAAGAATATTGTACAGATCCGAGTGAATGTATTATCATGCATTGAACTAATCAATATATTATTTTTCGGTGAAAGTTCGGTGAAAGCACCAGAAATTATGTTGTGGGTGAAATGAGGGACTCGCTCTCAGGGGGACAAGAATCATAAATTCATCGAACGACATGTACAGCCTATCACGTCTGGCTTGAAGTGGACAAATGTGTGTGAACATTCGCTCTCAAGTTAGGGACAATTACCCTTCCCCTATTCCCCACTGCCTCCAGATGCCAGGGAGGAATATGATGAAGAAACAGTGTTCAAAAAGAGCAATAAAGGAAAGGATGGTTGGTGTTCAAAGGTCTCAGTTTACTTTCAACAAGGGTGTTTTTTATGGTTCTACCTTCTGCTGAAACCTGGAGTATAGCTGAGACAAAAAGACTGTTTGGAATTTAATTTCCCAATGCTACATGTATTTATTATCAATTCGACATTATAAGTTATAAATTATGTTATATCACAAGAAGCAGCACTATATTTATTTTAATTTTCAATAAAGAGTGTCTTGAAGGTGATTTTCAATGGCAACTTTGTTGATATCAGGATAGCCGAAACTGGCCCAACAGGGTTTTTCAACTGTCTCAGATAATTACACCAACTCTCTGAACGCAGACCCCAAATTAAGCAATCACTGCACCTAAAAACTCCTAACAGCTGGAATCACTCCTAAAAAAGAATCAATAAAACTCCAGTTGATATAAACCTAAATTGTTGGCCAAAAAAATTATCTTTGATTGTATAGTTTTTTTTGGACAGTCTGTACATGTATAATTAAAATGGTTATATCAGATGTGCATTGAGCTTTGAAATGTTAAGTTGTGTGTTAGGTTAAGTTAGATTAGGGTACCTATACTCTGTCTAGCTCGAAGTATGAAGTAGCGACGCGGGCGTATACATTGTACCGACTTTCAGCGCGCGCGTACGCAAAGCACAAGGGCACTACAACTGAAAGACGGCACTGGGTATACGCGCGCGTCGTCACTTCATACTTCAGACAAGACAAAATATAGGTTGGGTTAGGTAAGCTAGGTTAACGTACGTTACTTAACGTTACATTTCGTTACATTACGGTGTCGTTATGCTACGTTATGTTATTATTTTGTTAATGTTATGTTATTTTGTTATGTTATTATTATATTAATTGTTATGGTTATTGTTGTGATATGTTATGTTATTTTTTTATGCGTGTTATTTTATGTTATGTTACGTTACGTTACCTCGACTAATGTTGCACTGAATATATCTGATATGCTTAGCTATATGATATGAATCTGCGTTTTGTTATCGTGTCCCTCCTTTTTGTTAGCGTTATGCAGCACATTTTTCACTTCATCACTTTATATAGGCAGGTAGTGCTGAGGTTTTTTCTATCGGCATATAAGCACTATTTTGATTGGTTATTGACAGGTAATACCATGTAATGAACCAATCAGAGATACTGTAAAAATGTTGGTATGGTTTACTCAAAGATATAGAAGTACTATTTTGATTGGTTGCTCAGAGGGCTATTTCATGTAGTGTCCTGTAATAGACTTGTAATGAGCCAATCAGACAAGTCTGTTATAATAGGTGTTAGTAATGCCCAGGGGGTTGTTTAAAATAATGTCATAACATTTTGACTATTCTCAAAGGCATTCAAAGCATAAGTTGTGTAAACAGACAACATCCCTGAACCTCATTGTAATTGGTAAACGATCTATGTATCATAATAAGTTTAGCCTTATGCTGTAACAAAGAAAGAGTGCCAATATACATTTCCTAGTGTTTCAGTCACTTTGACTCTTACCACGCAATACAATGAGGAATCCCCGTAGCTTTTAGCACTGAGTTAATGACCTCTCTTTGAGGGCTAAATTCAAAATATTCGATTAACCATCATTTTATGTGTCCGTCACAAAATGACGAGATTCAATTAGGTTCAAAATGTCAATATAGCTATTTGTTAATGATATTAAAATGATGTTATATACATATATATGACAGTAAATAATTTCTTTGGATTTGTGTATCTTGTCGATGCTGATTATTGTATAGCAATGTCAAATTATGAGGAAAGTGTGTTGGTGTTTACTGGGTCAATTACTGGGTCAATTACATTCAATATTAAAGCTAGTTAATGGTGACGCTTGGAGCTTAAAAGCTCTTATGGATCAGAAATGACCTCGCTGCACCACAAAAAATGCAGGAAGTTGTTTATTACCCATGTTTAAAACTACGCAACGCTTAAAACTTCGATAACAATGCAAAACCTCCAAATCCATCATTCTCAAGACGTGATCTGGGTTAATCGGCAAAAACATTTCTTCAGTTATATATCTAGAGCTGTTAGGCCTATGGGTAAACCTAGCACTAACCGCTAAAATGACAAGTTTCAGCCGCTAGCATTTTTAAGGGTCAACATACAGGGCAACATGCAACTGGGATTCTATCGCAGCTTAACTCCTTGAAATAAATATTGTCTTGAAAAGCGCATCGTAACCATTGATATATTGAACAATTAAAATACATAAGCTCATAATACGAACGTACGTTAAGTAAAAAAATAATCTTACCATCCTGAGCTAGACCCCCTTCGTGCCATTCAACATAGATCACTCTTAATTTGGTAAGTAATAATATGAGTTGTGTAGATTCCACAAGTTCATACATCGGCCCGACTTGAAAGACGCTGTCTATAAGCTTCTAAAGATCTTAATAATTGGACTGCTTCGCGCTATAAAATCCAGTCCAATGGTCACTGAACTTATATCACTGATCGACGACGAATAAAGAAATTCCCACTCTATAGATTGGTTATACCAAGAAAGGTTACACTCAAATCATCAGCATACAAAGAAATATTTACCACAGTATCAGCATGCAATGGTCATTCTATTCCGTACCTGTGCTCTGTAGACGTTTTTTGGCCTTGTGTTCATTGAGGCATTCATTACCTCATCCGACCTCCCCCACGGTCATATTTTACATTGACATTACCTATTGCGCGCCTTTTACATGCTTCGTTTGATGTGTAACTCGTCATCGTGCACAGTGAGCGTGTGACAAAATGTCAGTGTTATTCTCTGTGTTTCCACATATTATTGGTTGTGTGAAATGAAGTGGCTCGTATGACAAACAAGCCAACAGACAGCCAGTATTTTTTTTCAGAATCATTGAATTGAAGCGGAATTGAAAATTAATGAGCTGGAGCACATGGGAGTAGTAAACGGCCCGTTACAAAGTCAAAGACAATTATATTGACAGCGTCGTATGGGACAATTGAAAACCAGGGTGGGGGAGCAGCTAGGTTTGTTCTCATTTAAAATAGAAGAGAAACTATTTTCAAAATGATCGTTCTGTTTCTGTATCCCCCCCCCCCCACACACACACCCAACACTTGAAAGAGTGGTATTCAGTAGACGCAAATGTTAATCATGAATTGCGGAGAAATAATTTGACTTCAGACCAAACCACTCCACATTCTCCGGCAATGAAAGATTTAGTAGAATGGGCTATAATAAGGTAATATCAGAATATTTCAGACTTACCAAAAGCATTTGATATTATTGATCGCGTTACTTTTCTTAATTTTTAAGAATATTATTTAGTTTAAAAGCTATATATATATATAAGCAAGAGACCTGTTTGATTAAATTCAGGTCGACCTTTGTTTTCGCAAAGCTTTCTATTAAATAGTCAGATTTTGACTTGGTCTTCTGGTATTAAAAAAGTTCTATCTGCAATTGACAGGAATGATATTTGGCAAAAAACAAAAGTGTGTAATTTTCTTAATATTTCAGAAAATATTATCACTGGCCTTCATTCCTTTTTATCAAATTCAATAGAGGTTGATAACTACAAAGAGTTTTGTACAGAAAAGTATACAGTTATGTTTAATCGTAATTCTAGACTAGCATTTAGCAAACATAGGATTAGTGCTCATTCTCTTTAGAATTGAGTCAGGTCGTCACACAATCTCCCAAAACAACCCTTGATGATAGATGTGTAGCTGTGATCTTAATAAGATTGAAGATGAATACCATTTTAATGGGATGTAATTTTACACTGCACAGCGTTACAAATTTCTTTCTGATATAGGTGATATGCTTTGTATTGATGGGTTATAATGATAAGTATCAATGTATGACATATTTCTTTCAATTATGTCAGCTTCATCATTTTGATGTTCTCCAAATAGTACTCAGGTTTGTTAAATCATGTTTTGATACTAGATTTGGTAATATATATAGAATGTTAAAGTTTAAACATTTTAAAAAAACTATAATCATTGTTTTCTTGTTTTCTTGCTGGACTACGTTAGCTTACATTCTGGTCAGAGAGAAATGGATTAACGCATTAAGAACTCAAGAACCTACAGCAGTTTTGAGGCTGTTAAGTCTGATCACAGAATTGTCTCTTGTAGAACCGTGTAAAGAAATTTAGTGTCCCCCCAGAGAGTGTCCTAGCTACCATAGCAACATGTACGGAATAAACCGTGACCTTGTATAAGAGGCCATTTGGGTACAGTGCTGAAACAAACGATGCATACAGCACTCAATGGCGAACACAATAGACAGATGAATGGTAGGACACTCAGTCACGCGGACACGGTAGTTTATGAACCGGATAAGATACCGTCAGAGTAAACCCCTCCTAGAGATCCCATGAAAACAATTGGCTGGAGGAAGGCGGATACAAAGCTTTGCAAGCAGTATACTGTAGCCCTACATAACAGGTTCAACATTCTTGTTGATGAGCTTGAAGATAAGAAATCCACCAGTATACGATGCCCTCACTTCAGCCAACAACGAAATTGCCCTGGAGATACTACCTAGAAGAAAGAAGACTGCTGCCTTTGCCTCAAGTGACAAAGTCAGCAAAGCCAGAGAAAAACTGAAGTCTGCAGCCAAGAAGCACCGTACTAATCCACCAGAAGCTCCAAGCAGAACCTTGATGTCGCTAAGGCTGCGCTTGATAAACTCTTGATGATACTTACACCGTGGTGCTTGAGGAGCATGTTAAGTCCAAGGCTGAAGCCTACATCTTGAAAACAATCATGCTGCTGCCTGGGAGGCACTGAAGGAGCTGACCGATAAGAAGGCTACCTCACCTATAAGAATCAAAGGTGAAACAACTGAAGAGCGCCTCGACACATGGTTTCAGCACTTTAGTTCTCTACTTGGCAAATCAATTCAGAATAACACTAACCTTGATGAACCTTTCTGCAAACACAAGATAGGTCCAGTCTGGATGGGAAGGGGGTCTGCTTTCACTATAGAGGAGCTTCAAAACTGTCTGAAGAAACTGAACAACACCAAGACGCCTGGTCCCCATAACATTCCTGCAGTAATCTGTAAGAGTCCACTATTCCATGATCAGCTGTTAGAATTTTGTAACAACACCTACCATGCCTACATGGGAAACAAACCAGCTGCTTTATCAACAACCCCAAACCTACAGAGGAATTACATTGTCACCACTGGCCTCAAAGATCTACAACTCAAAGCTGCTCAACAGAATTACTTCTCACATAGATCTCATTCTCAGACGGAACCAGAATGGTTTTCGCAAAGGCATATCAACACTCCCTCAGATACTTGCCCTCAAGAGAAAAGCTTAAATTGTGTTTGTGGACTTCTCTAAGGCTTTTTGACAGTGTCAACAGGGATGTTATGCTGCATATTCTTTTACCAACTATGTTTCCCCAACTAGACTGTCAAAGCAATTACCAGTGGCGTTAACCAATTTTTCAGGGGGGAAAGAGTGGCACATATATTTTCAAGGGTCACGGCATATATTAAAATGATTTACTGCTATAAACCCAAGATATAGGCATATGTTGTTTTCACTGTAAATTGAGCGTGTGTGCATAAATCACTAATTTTCGGTGTGAGGGGGGGGGGGGGGGGGGGGGGGGGGGGCCGGGGTGGTGACATACGAATGGTGGTCAAAGATTCCTCACAATGAGACATCTAGCTGCCCACAAAGGATTTCATAACAACTACTGGATCCTCCAAGAGATGCTCTTGCTCCCTATCTCTTTGTAATCGTGGTTTATTATAAAACTCGCTCAGAAACATCTTATAACATCACTGAACGACAAGGGACTCCCATCAAACCCATCGTTCTAAAAACGTCACCAAGTCAGTATCTCCCAGCCTTGACTATGCAGATGATCTACCTCTAAACAGCCGATCTGCTATGTGGTGCACAGATCTACTAACATCACTTGAGGAATGCTGCAGATAAAGTCACCTACAGCTAAATGCCAAGAAGACGGAATATAATGTCACGAGAATCATCAATCAATCAACCTATCTGCACTACAGACGTACCCAACTCAAAGTTCAGGGACTTCAAGTACCTGGGATCCTATATATGCCGACAGCAAGAAAGACTTCCTGTCACGCAAGGACAATCTTGGAATGCTGGGGGCATAAACTACCCCACATATGGCAATCTGAAAGTTCTTTTAGAGCCTGTGTAGAGAGATCCTGTTATATGGAGCTGAGACCTGGTCCATGAGAAAGCTACAGGATGACACATATACCAGGCTTCTTATGCCCGGACAAAACATATCCTGGCGTGAGCACATGGCCAAAGCACGAGACTATATGGATTTATCCGCTCCAAATCTCTTTTGTTGTCCAACGCCGAGCTCGATTTGCCCGTCACTGTCATCGTGCCATTGATCAAGTAGTCTCATACATCACATGTTGGAGGTTTAACCAAACAGGGGTCGTCGCCCCTTTAACTACATTGACGTGATAGCTCGAGACATCCAGCAACATCCATCTGACATCCCCAACTTAATGATGGACAGGGACAGGGACATTGGCGCTACATGGTGAACAGCATCTCGGCTGCGGCCGCTAGATAGATAGCCCTTGCATTCTCCTCGGAACCACAGCAATATGCGTGCGCGAAAGTTAACACATTCGAAACATTAATTAGTCAGGAGGCGGTTGTCTCCTACTTCGTGGCCAAAAATGATTTTTCAGTTTTATGTTTAAGGACATCACAGAGAATCAATTCCAACTTGTTGTGAAATTCTCAGTGTCGTATTTCCACCTGAGGGCGTCATGGAAGTTTGCGCAGGGGTCAAATGTCAAATTGATGATATTGTTGCAATAACCCTCACCAATGTGTTCCTTTTCGTCATAAGGATTCAGAAAAGGTATAGTTTGCCCTATCTGGGATGGATCAGGAGTTATTAGCAAAAAGGTCGAAGGTGAATATTTTGGTTTACAGTGGTCAATTCAATGCAAATGGTCTCAAATTGATCATTTTACCAATCCAATTCATATTAAGAATTGTTGATTAGTCACAATATTTGAGGCTATTCAAATTAGGTGTAAAAACGTGTCATTTAGTTTAATTATATGGGGACGAAAATGCAAATTTTTTCATTGACAAAACTTTTTTGTTTAATTGAAAGACCTTCGGCCCTAAATTAATTTTCTATATCCAACTCAAGATCGTTAAAAAATAGATACTGCATTCTTCTGTAGGCATGGTAAAAATAAATAAGAGATGTACACATCGCCTCACACAATTTAGTTTTGAAACGCTTTACATTTATTCCGCTGTTACTAGAATATAACACAGTTTCACATATTGAAAATTCGGTAGCCAATTATAACGGCGTACACTACGACTACCCTAAATAGCTTCCGATTTTATACACCAAAGTGAAGTGACAAGCGAGACAAAGTGTCTTGGGACACAAAGCACGTCGGTCACGGCGGGGCTCGAACTTATAGTAACTTAAAATGGTCTAATGATCATGAGTTCTGCGCTTTTCCTCTGAACCACATTGTGGTCGCACCTTTGGTAGCTTTTGGTCAGGAGACGGTTGTCTCTTGGTCGCACGTACATTTCCATCAGACTTCCATAGCTTTCCATCATCAATGAGTGATCGCCCACTTTAGTGAGCGTTCTTAAGGCGTCAATGTCATATGGTATCTGAAGTGACTAGCATGACTAGAGTTTACTGAATTCAGTAATGGTAGGGAGCAGATGTACAGGTTAAAAGTTCAAAGAAGGTATATTACTCTTTTGTGATATGCTTATAAGGGATCGGAAAGTAGATCCAGCAGTTTCAAAGTTAGATAATCCACACATGTTATCACACCCTTGTGGTAAATGGAATGTTCTTTCATCCTGTGAATTCAGTAAACTCTGGTCACTTCAGGTACCATATGATATTGAAAGACTTGGGGATACTCACTGAAAATAGGTGATCACTGGTGACGAGCATGATGATGTACGTGCAATAACATTGACCCCTTTTATTTACTCAACGAAAGATCCTGGTGTGTGTTGTTTGTTTTATTTCTTCTTTAGCCTGGTTACACATTCAGTGGATAATTCAAATAATCCTCGGTTCTTCCATGTGGCCCAGTTTCGGTTTTACTGTCACTAAGTGATCCCTATTTGAAAGAAAATCTCTCACCGATTCACATTTTTTACTAAAATTCAGAGTTCTACTATTGTAGTTACCAAAATGTTTGTAATTTTAGACAATTTGGCGCCTAAACAAATACCCGATTTTGTATTTCGGCAATGTTCTGACCCCATTTTTTCTACGTCAATTTTAGGGCTTCTTACGAAGACATTCTTTTTTAAGCGATTTAATTAAATCTCTCACCGAAAGACCTCTCGTTCTGAATCACACTCATCACTTTCAATGTTGAGAGCCTCGTCGGATTGAAGCAGTGTGTGAGGAGCCTGAGATACTGACAGTTTGTTGAAAAAAAATATATACTAGAAAATGTAATCCGGAACAGGCAACTTCGTGTCAGTTTTAAACATTACCCCCCAGGGTGCACCGTGTTGAGATGACAAGTAAAGTTTGAGAGGGTCTTTTAAGATGTCATATTTGCAGATTTGACCACAGACACGGATGTGACAAACAAAATGCTTCACATTAAATCACATTGAGCAGCCACCTTTTCTAAACAGGTTTTTTTTTCTAATGTTAGCTAAAATACGGACCATGGGTGTAAAGTTGGTCTTGGCTTGCTGTGAACATTCAAATTATACCTTGTTATGGGATGGAAAGTTTGGGTGGCTTGTTTGTGTTTAAATATTCATAGTTTAATCTCTTTGCCCTGACAAATTGTACATGTGGAATCTGTGACAAATACTAAACTAAAGACACCTGTTCGCTTCTCCATAAACCATATATTTTTCCTGTATACTATTCTTAGGTTTTACAAAAACGGCCTAAAAAGACCAGTTTCTGGAGGACATGATTTCTAACTGCAAAATAATGTACAAAACACATTTAGAAAGCGTGAACAATAGTTATTAGGCATAACCTTAGATTGGCATCTAACACATATTCGATGAGGTCTTCCATGTTCTGTACCTCGGATTTGGCACGAGCAAAATTCCAAAATTAATTTTTTTTTTCATTCAGAGACCGCTCTTTCTAAAGACATATTAGTTTACAAGGTATTCCCAAGAGATATTTTTACTAAACTACAATAAAAATGAATCAGCCTGTATTCCACTCCCTTTATATACTCCTGTGCAAAAAAATCCCCTGCTGATGCATGTAGTAGTCCTATAAATACAATCTGATCTGAGCGTGTATAGTCTTTTTTTTCCATGTTGATTTCTATACAACATTACACTGAAGTGAATGAAAGCTACCCACGTTATAGTAGATTTCAAATTACGTAAGACTCCTTGCATATTTGGACGAGGGTGATATTGATATGGTGTTCAATCCCCGGCATGTAGAAACTAGGCCTTTGTTGCCATTACAGAACATATTGTGACAATGATACAAAGTTCCTGTGCAGAATCGGCTAACTGGAAACTGATGCATTCAGTTATACAATGATCTGTTAATGATTGAAGCACTTATGCCATTGTTGGCCAGGAATGTCAATCTGTTTTTGCGCTAATCTCTCTTAATTAACCAAGGTTGCCCATTTTTGATGACCAAGTAAAAACTTGTGTTGTGTGTACGATCTAATGCATTATTTCTCCAATGCTGTGATAAGGAATTATATTTTGCAGTGTCAAATGAAGTTTGTTCAATAACAATTTAATGAATATTTGCTGGTGTTTCATCCTGATACTTCAATTGAAACATCAATCTATCTTAGATTGAATAATGATTTTAGGTCAACATTAATTTACTAGCTACATTACTCTATATTGTATTTTTTACCTGTGGCCATTAAAATAATTCCTCTTACCTCTCACGGTGAATGTACCCCGACTAAAAATTTTATGAGGTCTCACTTATTTTGAGATCTACTAAGAGGTCTTTCACTCACTCATCGCATAATCTAATAACCACGTGTTGTAGTTCCCCTAGTATTCGTCATTCATACCAATTTAATACCCGACCTCACAGTACTTGTGCCAAGGGGGTGAAGCCGACCATTCAAAACCAGTCGTCCGTGCTGGGCGCTGACATTTTGAATATTGCCCGGATAATTATTAGTTTGGGTGCTTGTAATACACACATAATGTCAATTCGATACAAACAATCCGGCAAAATATCAGTTGTTGGATGTTGGGTGCTATTGGGTGGTTAAATTTGTTGTCCTAACCCAGGGCCACACAACGATGAAATTACACTTCAGTCGTCCTTGATTTAAAATGAACCCCGCCTCAATGACTACATCTTTTCACCTCAGCCGCATTGCAATTATAAAAAAAGAGTATCTGAGCACCATGGATCCAGGTTCACTATTATTACACCTGGCCACCTCTAACACTTAACATCAATGTGGTACATACCATTGTGTATATGCAAAGCTGGCACCCACAGTAAATGTGGAAGAAGCGGATGCAGCCATTGCTTTCTATTGTTGGTACTCTTCTCTATTTTTTGTCTTTTGTGGTCGGCAAAACATGCGAGACGATGAATTTCTAAAGATTACGTAACTTTTGCCTCTCTATCTATATAGAACCTCTTTGACTTGTGCTATTCAAAGTGTGACTCATCCTTTCATGCATCATATCCAACATGCATGTCGTTCTTTAGATTTAGAAAGTCTCCAGAAAATTTGGTATGGACTTTGCCATTCCCGGCAAGATGGCCGCTAATCCGAAAGGTGGAAGACCTCTATAGAAGTCTTTTCCACCTTGCTTAGACCACACGCTTTGTTAGTGCACTGACCACGGAATTCCAAGGATGACGGGTGCAGCTGTTTTTGTGAATATTCATAATCAATGAAGCAAGGAGTAACCATTATTCAAATGGAACATTCCTTACCCGCCTACAAAGGGACAATAGTGTTGGTTTTTTTTACACAGGATAATTTTTGCTAATGTCATATGCAAAATAGGGTTCTGAATAGGTACGGTATTACTAGTACTCACGAGGTTGGGAATTATTTTTGTAAATATAGATTTGTACAAATAGAGACCATTCGGAATTATGTTCCAAGACCTATTCACACCATCTTTAAATAAAGATATACAAAATGATATAAATGCGGCCCCCCAATCCGACACTCAAAAAGTCCCTTTTATGTAAAGTCGCTTCAATCATTATTAGCTTATTGTCCAGAGGCTACTAGGCTAGTGAAATGAATATTTTACCCACCAAAATTGCAAACAGAATTCATTTTTTGTGTCAATCTGCTAAAAGGATCATAGAATTGGAACATATAAAGTCACCACTGGAAAGTGTGGCCCCCCGCAAAACATTGGAAATTTGTTGTCGAGTCCAAAATTAAAGAGTTTTAATTGTGCTTATTTGTTGTTTTTTTTATTGTGGACAATAGTTTCAAGCTAGAGCGTTTGTGTTTGTTCATGTGGCAATATAGATTTTGTTCAATTTATGGATCAAGCATCATGATCTGTGGCTCTGTTGGATTGTTCATAGTGTTTAACGTTTCCATTTGTTTTACTTAACTACTTGATAACACAAAAGGGTATTAGGTTAGCCACGTTGATGGGGATAGATTCCCCACCAGACGACTTTTGTCTTTGATCCTGCCTGTTTTTTTAATTTGTGAAAATGCTAGGGACTCTCCTTTGCAGCCATGATGCATTTGTAATCTTCTGGTTGGTTTATCTGACTTAACCTTAGTCATAGTTCAGTTTTGATGTTCGTATTTTTTTTCCTTTTTATGTGTATGTATTTGGGGCGTAAAGGTGCAACAGAGATTTCACATCTCATTTGTCCCTTAAAAAACGAAAGTACTGTTTTTTGCA
The DNA here is from genome assembly GCA_023653785.1 of Ophioderma brevispina. NCBI lineage: Eukaryota > Metazoa > Echinodermata > Ophiuroidea > Amphilepidida > Ophiodermatidae > Ophioderma > Ophioderma brevispina. The sequence continues at coordinate 60,739 of JAMKCH010000618.1, forward strand.
CTGATGTAACTTCCATCAAAAAGAATCCCCACCTGAAAGGATTAAGCTGGAAATGTTTCTTTGGTAAAATTGTAAAATTTCTAATTTCGTATGGAAGCAAATACTAAAATTCAGCCTATGTTTTACATGAAATATCAGCAAATTAAAATCACCTGTTTTCTCTCTTTTAAACATAGCTGTAGCCACATACAAGGTAATAAATCTATTGAGTGGTCTAATCTATATGAATTCTATTATGACACAAATTTGGGTGCCCAAAATTTTGTGTGCACCTTTATGCTTTGAAGCCTGGCTGGATGAATCGGCAAAAACGTTCGAGGTCATCATGGGCATTTTTAGAGTGTTCCGATTCGTCGAAACTGGGCCTGCAAATTACTTTGTTTGTCATCGAACTAAGAAACGTTCATTTAAATGAGACACTTCAATACGTACATTTTATAGACTGTGTAAACCTTCAACACGTTTTTGCTCTCAGAAATGTACACTAGAAAGCAAAAATTAGCGCGAAGTGTGTACAAAGGTCAATACGTAATATAAGACCAACTATTTGACACCATTTTCATAGGTATTGGTTTATTCTCTTTAGCCCAACAGTCATTACCGGGAATTTCCATAACCTGACCCATCTGACACCTTTTTTCTGACACACTTATGAATTCGGAACCTTTCACAAAATAAAACACAGTTTATTCCCGTAAAGGTTTCTTACTTCATGAGTGTGTCAGAAAAAAGGTTTGTCAGATGGGTCACTCAAACTCCCGTCATTACCTTATAGCTAATGAAGTATTTTTGGTACAACCCGTACATTATTTTAATCCTTGGGGCTGGTAAACGCGTTGGTGTAGGCCTACTATCAGCTAAATTTTGAATACTTTGGAATGTTGAAAATCCCTGTAAAAACGTCGCACCTTTTTTGTTTGCGTGTTCCTATCTTTTCTGCTGCCTTTCGACAATGTCAACATATATTGTTCTATTATGACCGTTTCTAAGAACAATATCACAGATTTTGTTTAATTGCAATTAGTAAGGGTTACCCTTAATTTTTCAGCCCATAAAAGCTTCTAGTGACATCCTTATGTCTTTATTCTTTGTCCGACAAGAAGAAAAGCGTGAGTGTTGCAATTGCGAGCGTACGGTCGGGCATGCAAAATAGCTGCGAGAAACTGTGGGGACATCAATATTAAAGTTATTACAAATACAAAAATACCAACAACCCAGACATTGGCGGGCGCCAGGGGGGGCAGGGGGGCATTTGCCCCCAAAATGTTTTTCTTGGCCCCCCAGTTTCCCCCCCCCCCCCCCGGTCGAACGAAAATGAGAGGATTTGGGGCAAATTCATGCTTTTGAGGTGGCCAAAATCATCGATTTTGGGCCAAAATGGTGAAAATTTTCCAAATTTTTCATATTTTGCCCGCCCAGAATTCCTGTTTTGCCCCCCCCGCCCCCCCCCCCCAAGATTTCACTTTTGCCCCCACCTATTCGTCCCCCCCCATAAAAAGAGGTCTGGCGCCGCCACTCTGCACCCAACCGAGAGAATATAAAATATCATATATTTTTCCTCATATCTTCAAATCATAACAATAAAAATACATGAAATGTAAGTGCTGCTATGTAGCACGACCAAAATATGCTTCAACACTAAAAAAACACACCTCGGCACAAAGCAATGACTATACATGGTGACCACGAAAAACAACCGCAAGGTGACAATGCAAGTTGAAAAATATTTTTTAAAAAAACCCTCTAAAAAGTTCTTAAAAACAAAAAGCAACTGCAAGGGTCTTACCTTGAAATTCTCGGTACACGGGAAAGTGACTTCCTACACTGCTCCCCCACGTGACCGTACTATTCCAACTCACTTCTACACTGCTTCTCCAATAATGCCATCTAAATCTCTATCCTGATCCAGTTCAATCTTAAGTTAAAACGCAAACCAAAATGCATGTTTATATATACAGTTCCCAACCAGTGACTTACGGACTGTTTTGAATTTGCATAATGCAAACTGAAAATGATGTATATATTTCACCATATAGGTCACTAAGGGTGGGCCGAGGGGTTTTCGCCTCACATACACCACTGATAAAGAAAAAGCACAACTCTACGACGCAGCCGAATGAATATCCAAAGTGGCCTGCTAGATGCCCGTGGGGTCATGAAATGCCTTACTATTAAAATATTCAAGTAACGTGCGAGTGCCGAACAGTCGGAGATTGCCCACAACTCAAATCATGTTTCGTGTTTTATTGCCTCCAGTAGGTTCCATTGATACTGACACGTGTCTTATATAACATAATTTTAAGATATGATCATACGCTTTTCAATTCCAAATATTTAATAAAATGATGTAATAAAGGCAAGTGATTAGTCCATCAAGAAAAGGATCCAGCATGGATTTTTGAACATTCATGAAATCGAACTATTGAAAATTCATATCATTTCATTCAATTATTAAAAATCAACCTATATTAGTAATTCTTATAAGTATCTTTATTCACAATCTTATGTAGAATGTATTAAAATAACCTTAGTTGTGTGAGTGTACTCGCTTTAATAAAGCAAGCATGACCGTGTCACAATTTTATTTATTATGCAGGGACCAGAATGAAGGAACCACGTAATAACGTTGAGAGTTCTACCCCCTATTTACCACTAATACTGATTAATCTCGATTTAACCAATTTTGTTGGATACTGAAATGTTTTATGAGAAAGGATGATAGGTTATTTTATTCTTCGTTAAAAGATTGTTGAGTTAAATAATCTCAATGATCATTAACTAACGTATTTTGTGTTTCAAAGAGCGGCATACTATACAATGACTTGCCTTCCCTTCCCTCTTTTACGATATTGACACATTTTAGAAAACTGTTGAACACACAGGCATGTTTGAACACTGAACGAGTAATCGCGAAACAGCCAAAGACACCTTTTGTTTTATACTCTGCAGTAAGGAGGAACTTAGTGGAAGGGGTGGGATGGAGGGGCCTAGAGCTAGCGAGAAACCTTCAACTTAGATTGAAGCTCTCACCTAGCGCAGGCGCAAGTTTAATCAAACAATTGCTGCAGGAGTTGCCATATGCAGCAAGGCTTCGAACGAATGAAAATATTCAATTTCTCGTAACAAGACGACTTTCAGCATATCAAGACGTCATCGATGGAATAAAGGGAACCACTCAATATTGGCAATTATCCTATCATATCTGAACTGATGTAGAACGTGTGCGAACAACTATACGTTATTGAAACGTTTTAAAATGCCCGGGGTTTTTGTTCTAGTACGGCTATATTACATAGCTAAGTCATCTAACTTGATCCGCAATGCGTTGGTATTCATAGATTAATTGGGAAATGTGTCAGGTTGCATTTTGTACCATCTAAATGTTCGACATTCCATACATCCATGACAGCATTTAATTTATTTTATTGGATTTTATACCAAATGTGCACATTTGGCTACCAAAAATTGGTTGCTGTTTTGATCTCCCAGGTCATTATTTTATTGTTTGCTGAGGTCTGTGTCTTTAGTACCTTTATTGCATGTCTTAAAACGCTTTAAGCTCTTCTTGGGTGTATACGACCATATCCAGGCCTTTGATATTCTGGAATCCGTGCTGCGGTGTTGCTAATGTTTTTCTTTTTTGGTTTTCTTCGATTATATATCTTAAACCTAGAGTGTTTAATATAGTGTTTTAAATGTTCTACATACCTAAGACCTTCATACACCTCTTTCCAAATTCCTCAGTGACTAATAGATTAATAATAAACTAGTCAGTATCTACAATCCTGGAAAAACGTCTTGGAACATTTTATTGTCAAGCACGGTAAATTTCCACTCCCTCCATAATTATGTCATACGTAAAACAGAATTCTCTAGAGTTGGTACTCCCGGATGAAATTATATAGTGGACAATAAATGGATTCTTTTCAGAAAGTCATGACAGTGACAGTGTCAGTGTTCTAATTACATAATGGCGCGGCCCCAAGAGAGAGTTAACTAGATAGTACGGTACCTTTTAAAACGCCTATGGTCATCCCCAACTATCGTTTATTGATTTCTGACGACCTCACTCTGGTCTTAAATTAGATATTCACGTGACAATTGTCTTTAGTTGGTCAAAGAACAAATCAATTTCGCTGAAAGGGCGAATGCAGATGGTACTCTTAAATTTGGCCTGGTGATGTTTTATGTAAGACATAAACGTCGCCAATACTTGCAACACCTCTTTGAATTAGACTACTATATATTCTCATTCACCCTCCACTTTTTGACACGGACACTCTCTTGGAAAAACAAAATGAACATTCTCGACACCAAAATATCACTGTTTTGTGTGTAAATTAGAATGAGAAAGAGAAAAGCCTCAATTGTGTTTGTAGACTTCTCTAAGGCTTCTGACAGTGTCAACATTGATGTGAAGCTGCATATTCTCACCAACTACTGTGTCCCAGATGAGACTATCAAAGCAATTGCCTTCATGTACGACAAACCCATCTATGCAGACCATGGATGGGCCAACAAGAGTTCTTAACAACTACTGGAATTCTCCAATCTTGCTCCCTTTTTAATCCTGATTACATCCTCAAACAGTCTTGACATTATGAACGACAAGAGAATGACTATCAAACCCAAGAGTTCTAGACGTCACCAAGTCAGCATCTCAAAGACCTTGACTACGCAGCGATCTAGTTACAACGGATCTGAAATGTGATGCACAGCATTACTAAACTTGAGAACGCTGAGCCAAGTCTACTACATGCTAAATGCCAAGAAGACAGAATACAGACCGTCAATGAGGAAGAGAATCCTCAAACCATCTGCATTACAGATGGTATCCAACTCAAAGACAGCAGGGACTCACGTACTGGGGTCTATGTTGCCGACAGAAGAAAGACTTCTGTTACGCCAAAAAGATAACCGCGTGGAACGCTGCAAAAAACTGCGCCACTTATTGGCAATTGGATCTCCAATTAACCAAAGCTGACCTTAGAAGTAGGTGAATAGAGAGTATTCGTAGTAGAATGGATGGCGCCTACATGGTGGTGTTGATGAGTGGTAGTGGTGGCGAATGTGCTGGCGTGAGCACAAGGCATAGCTTATATCCACTCTCGCCCGCGCCGAGCACGGTTCCATGACCAATTGAAAACAAGGGTTGTCGCCCGTTTAACTACATTGAAGTGATTACTCGAGACATCCACCAGGTTCCACCTGAGATCCCCAACTTAATGACGGCAGGGACATTTGGCGCAAAATGGTGAACAGCATTTTCATGTTTGCGGCGCTAGAAAAAGATGTGTAAAATTCACAGAGTATATATGAATAAATATTTTCATGTCAAAATTAAAAAATACAGCAATACACCAAAAAAAAGAATAAAAATAGATTACTTCAAGACATCTTACCAAACATCGCATCAATATACACAGGAACGCGCCAGTTGCTGGGGCACTGATTTCAGCCAAGGACTAGATTATAATTATAAACCTACTGTGGAGAATTCCATATTCCAAGCAGAGTTAGTATGCCATGATATGCAAGCAAGCAGAGACACCGCTTTACTTTGATGGAATGGCGAACAGTCTCGGGCTTTGTATTTTTTAAAGCAATTGCGGGATAAAGTTGTTTGGCAAAGAAGTGTCAAGGATCTCGACGGAAGTCGAATGATGCCAATGATGATGGGATTACGTACTTGACTGGAGGGGGCTAAGACTGACCGACCAGGACGTTTTACTTGCGGACAAGCCAGATTTTTATGACAACAAGTTGAAGGATTATGGCAATATCTGTTTGACAGCAAAAGCAGAATCTAACTGTCCCCTACTAGTATTGTGGAAATATGGGAGAGAAGTTATTTACAGGACTAACTAGGGTTTCCCTCTAGTGTGTGGGATATACTACAAGCCAAACACAATATGCAGAATAGAACCATACAAAAAAAGGAAAAAACAGGAAAAGAGTAAAGAAAGAAAGCAAGTTACTAAGAAAAATACTGCAAGTTAAAGGTGTCCGTGATCCTATAGCGTCTCCATTTTTGTTAATGGTATTTATTTCCAAACTGTCAAGCTGACGTATGTGTTTTGACTTTTTAGCAATTCAAGGTAGCCATAGAGCTGAGTTGTAACTATGAACAGAGCTGAGATCAATGGTGAGGACTTCGATTTCTCAGACCGACATTGAGGTGGCTTTTACAACATCGGCCTGTTGTCACATTGCACTTCTATATTTTCTATTGGGTCCTCTCGATGGCAAGGACCATTCCGTGTTGTGGTTGTTTGAGCGATGACTATCATTTCCTCTGTGGTGTTTCCTGTGCAGACATAGGACATCGCATTGGATTGTTGTACGTTCCGTTAAGGATTTTACTTTTAGCATTAGACAAAACCTCCCATTCAATGAAGCTATAGTCGAGGCAGATCTTAGAAGAGTCCCGCACTGGCCTCTAGCAGGATAATGGAATACTGAGAATTGATATATGGAGGAAAAGTGTTTTTGGTGGTGTACGTTGTGTGTCCCAATAAAATGCAACACTTGTTGCCACCGCCACATGTCGTGAACAAAAAAGCACAGACTTCTTGTTCTTTGTTTGTAAAGGTAAGATAGGATTTAGCTAATGTCCCTGTCAGGTTCATAAAGATATTCAACAGAAGACAAACCACATGCCCCAGTTCCTGACGACATATATCAAAGACCGGATGAGGAGAAAACTAAAGGATAAGGAAATCGCTGGCAAATGTTTGCAGATAAATTAAAAAAACCTGGACCCCCCTCCTAAGCAGGACCAGCGAAATCCCTCCATCTTCCTCAAATATGCGCTGATGAACTGTGCATGCCTCCCTCGCCTGTATTACAACAAAATTAATGGCAAGAATGATTTGTTTCCAACTGACTGGAGACCTAACCACAGTGTAGCCGATCGACAAAAAGTCTATAACCGCCCAATAAGTCTGACGTCAGTCGCAAGGAAGCATTCCTTAGAGATACAATTACAGATCACCTTGGTTTCAGGAAGCACTCGTTACTACACCTCTCCATAGAATACTTGAAGTGAGGCACAAAGCTCATCGATAGCGGAACAACCATTTGATGTCATATATCTGACCTGGCAAAGGCCTTCCGATACCGTACCAACGTACCAACACAAAAGACTGATAGCTAAAATCGAATTGCATGGGCACAAGGGAAAATCTTTAACCTCTTAACCCACCCGATGGAAATCATGGCTGGCTGGTCGCCATTGAAGTAGTTACATAATGTTGGACCACTCAAATGTTTCCCTTAGATATTGATGAATATGGAGAACTGTTCATTAGCGCACGGCTACATAATCAAATTTGCAATACAACCAAACTACCTCTCCCAATGTCATGACGACATCATAAATGCATGCAAGACTATAGAACACACTTATTGGGCAAAACCTGCAACATGATTACGATGCTTGATCAATGTGGTGTCATGCACTCGGATATCAAACATTAAACGAAACCGGCGAGGAGAAGACTTGGGCATCCAAAGCAACAAATCATGAAGGAACTCAACCGCCATGTGCACGTGCCGCAAAGAAAGAAAAGAAGCAAGAAATAAATCACAAAACTATAAATCACATGGTTCGTTCCCCACCTCGATTATTCCATTCAACATGAACCCCTTTCTTGAAAGACAGGAAATGCTTGGAGAAATGTGCAAGCTAGAAGCAACAACAATCATACCAATCTAACAACATGTATCGTAACGAGCACTGATTTCATCACCGAATCCATCTAACAACACTGGAAAAAAGACATGAAAAACCGATAATCATTCAAACTTACCGTACAGTATTATTAAACAAAATCGAAAGATAAACCTGCCCTTTGAAAGAGTTTCTCTTGATTATCATATCAGCAAACACGAGGGGCCTTCACAAAAGTTGGCCAAATCCAGATTCACGACTCGACATTAAGAGTGGTGTATACTTGAAATACACGACCATAAAGTGCTGTCCAAGCGCCATGCTCCTCTGCTTTAAAAAGAATTAAGTATTTGTTTTTTTTTAATGGCAAATACCCATATGCTGCACACTAAGTCACCACTGAAGATGGTTACGGTTTCGGCATCTAAGATATGTCCTAAGGTATTATTGATCTATCTTTGTTACCGATTCCAATGTTGTTTCCTCCTCTGGCGTCCTAGCTTGAGTGTCAGTGACCACTCACTTAAAATAAGAAATGACTCAGTACCTCAAAATAGAAAAATCACGTCTTTCAAATTAGTGATAAGATTTTGTTGTTCTGATACTGATAGTACTACCCTTTATTCTGTCGGTTAAGATTAATGGTGGGGCAGGGACAGTTTTATTTCAAATAATTATAGTCCAATCAGATCAATTGTCTGTTCTATGTTCTATGACCAAGAGATATATGGTGCCAGCAAACTCGATACAAAAACTACAAATGGCAATGCATCCATAGTCTTATTGTAAGCTTGTGCCGGCATGTGGGATGGAATCATGCGTGGCAGGGTGAGGGCATATTGCCCATTAACAAACTCCAAATTACTTAATTCCTGCTTAACGCAGAGAAGTTGGGCGCTTGGCACACTTTTCTAGTAGTTTAATTCCAGCTATCCAATATTTAACATGTTGATTAATGGTCGGTCTGGTTTTTTCTTTGTTATGCATTTATATAACGGTCTACTTCTTTGCAAATTGGCCGTTCTTTTCATTCAACCCTACAAAAATACATAATGAATTTGTCATCGGATAACGCTTGGCGCACGTTTTTCACGGCCCGATTCCATGCATTTCGACAGGCCAGGGAAAAAAAAAATTTTTTTTGTTTAGTTTTAACGTGGAAATTCTGATAACAATCTGAAAATGTCAGGATTGGTGCAGAAATTTGTCTAAATAACATACTAGAAAGTCCCCTAAAATCCTCTTTGTGCTTTTTTCAGAATAAGGGGGAAAAGTTTTACAGGAGTGAACCTTACCAAATATTAGAATTGTCCCTTATGTGTTCCAACATTTTTGTCCTGTCCCAAGGATCAATAAAAGGGTATCGTTTGCCCTATCTACAGCCTGTAAGTTTAAGGTACTACGACCTATATCATTCAAGGTCATCCTGGGGGTAATATTTCAAATATCCAATTTCATTGAAAACCCAGATTTCAAATTGCTCGTAAGTCATTTAAACAGAAAAAAATGGTTCATTCACATCACCTACGGGATTCAATATTGACCTATAAGATCAGAAAGCAGTGACCCCCATAGAGCCTGTAGAAACCCCATCAACTTGGCCCTGTAATTTTGCAAGTAATAACCATCACCTGTTTAAATATTCATTTGGTGTTCATGTACAACTAATGATAACTTGACACATTCTTCAGAAGAATCCGACCATTCTGAAATTTCCCCCCAGGATTACCTTGAGCCTTTTTTACCATATAGTTATTAACTACAAGCCATAGATAGGGCAAACTATACCTTTTTTTAATCCTTGGACATGACAAACATGTTGGAACACATTTAAGGACAGTTATTTGCTCAATATTTCGTAATTTTTAACCCCTTACAAACTTTGCCCCCTTAGTTCTGAAAATGCACAAAGAGGATTTTGGGGACTTTTAGTATATTAATCTAGACACATTTCTGCACCAATCGTGACATTTTCAGCTTGTTCCCAGAATTTCACTCCTTTCCCCATTGTTTATTTATTAATACTCTTGGCCTAACAGTCCAAATGTTTTTCCCGCCCTTGCCCCGTAGCGTGAATTTTATTATAGACACTCGGCTCACCACAACAATTTTCTAAGGTTTTTCCACTTCAGAAACTTTTGAATAACTTGTTACTATTTCAAAGTTTTCAACTGATTTGATAAATTTGGTTTATCACGAGTTCTCAACAAAGGCATGTTACCCAATCCATGACAATGCAGTTGCAGAATCCCCCCAACGTCACCTGGATCATGATAATGGTCTGGAACATTGATCTGCCTCTATACCTTGAACTGAGTGCTAGTCGACCCCAGCAAGCCCATGGTTGTGACCTTGATAGGAAAGCATAGGTGTGGAACTTTCATCAACTGCGATTGTGATTGTGGAGAGCTACTCCCATTAGCCACATCATTGATGACTGTTAGGTCGCAAGAGGAAACTCCGCGGCCTAGCTATGACCTGGACAATGAAACCTGGTATCCTTTCCACTGCTGTGATTTGCCCTTACACACATGAACGAACCAAATCATTTGCAAACTGAACATCTAGATAATACAATGTTTTTATAGATATACTCATTTGTCCAGTAAAACCCACTAAACACAATATGACGGACCCAAAAATGGTTCCTTCTCTCTTAAGAAAATCCGAAAAAAATATTCAAATATGATTTTGTGTTGATGAAAAGGCTATGCAATCGATTTTTATTGTATTTTTTTGGCCACTTTGTTTAGCGCCAAATCTTTATTGTTCTCGGACAAGCGCTAAAGATGTCTAATTTTAAAACATGCCCGATTTGAGACAGTTTTTATAACTTGGAACTCATTGTGGAGTACCATCCATGCACACTGGCCTGAAGCCAGATCAATGATTGGAATTGCTGAAGAGTCCCCTGGCCAGGAAATTTACTAGTTATGCAAACAAGCCCGTAAGTAACATGAATACAAAACAAATGTTAACAACCCGGGGGGCCAGTTGTATTCAAGGTGGATTGATGCATGAACATGGACTTCCAATGCACCCTAAACAAGTATTCCACCGACTAAACTTTTGTCTAAACCAGCACTTTTGTCCCTGTTTTTTTTGCTACGCATACACAAGTCTTTGTGTCCAGTTTTCTACCTTAAACCACTAATCAATGCATTGTGTTGATAATATGCCCTTATTAACTGGCTTTGCTCATGTTGCTTTAACTTCCAATTACAATGTTTTATGATTGTGATCTTGTGTAAACAATCATAATTTCAGGTTAACGAAAAAAAACATACCCATTTTTTTTAATTTTGTATTTTGTTTTGCTGTTTTGACACCCCAAACACTGTACGTGTGAACAATCGCCTGTTGGAAAAAGATACCTTTTTACGCTTTTCTTGTTCACGATCAAATCAACTTTTGAATACAAGTGCCCCCCCCCCGGTATTACCACAATCATCATAGACTATAAACCTAACAAATTGAAAATAATGCAACTTTTTCTGAAAACAAAAAATACAAATAAGATTATTGAGGTATGTTTCAAAGTCTTTTTGAGCCTAGGTGTCAAGTTCATTTTTAACCTTGCATTGTTTGAATGTTCTTTTAACCTTTGCATTGTTTGAATGTTCTTTTAAACCCTTGCATTGTTTGAATGTTCTTTTAAAACCTTTACTTGTTTGAATGTTCTTTTACACTAAGTGATTAACTTTTTCTTTGAAAATTCTACAACAAACATTGGACATTATCTATAATGCAACAATGGAACACTTTAATGAAAATATCCTGTTAGTCCAGAACTTCATGATCTGTGTAGCCTTCAAAGCAGGAATAAGCTGATTTTTTTTTCCAGATAGTTTTCTTTCCCCATTTCTCCCCCTTGTGCTATTGATGAATAAGGGTAAGGTTGGATTTCATTTTGCAGCTAAAAAATTATTCACTCTTGTATTTTTATAGAGTCTCACACTGATTTAGGGAAATGTAATAGTTGTGCGCTACTTGTGATTTTTTAGGTTTTGGAATACAGGCCAACAAATGTTTAAGGTCATTTGAGGGAACATTTTCAAAAACAGTCTCAATTTTATCAAACTATCAAATTACTTGTACATGTTTTTCACAGCCATATTAGAGTGAAAATCAATCACTCCATCTACATCTGTATTGAATAGATTCATCAGGATCGGTTAGATATAATTTGTAAAAACCGGTTTTAACTAACTTCTGATCCAAAGTTGTTCACTTACTTGTGAACGTTTCGACAACAGTGCGGCAACCACGGTTTGTCCTTTCTCAACACTTAGAAGTGACGCTGCATCCCGCTGCTAGATGTTTTCCTATCGACATAAGTGTTGCCAGTTTCTTTGACCTTTGGGGATTTTCTTCTTCAGATCAGCAATATATGTGAAAGTTATATTGTCCTTCATCTCGTTTCTGGTGGTGCCCCCTCTTCTTCCTTTCTTCTATACCTCCTTAATCTATCTCTTATAGTGATCTGTTCGGCTACGGTGTGACTTTTGCCTCCACCATCCTATGATGTGATTGTTTCAGCCACATGAGCTGATTGTGCTATAGTTCCCATGCAAGAAAGCATTTTAGAAAATAGACCATACTTCAACTGACCCATTTTACACTTCGAAAACTAGCCTTCAAAGATACTCTGTATCTACGGATCAAAGGTATACACTGACACATGTATAGTGTGACTTTCTTTGTTACAATTAGACACAAAAGTAGCAAATTTAGACACACAAGTCATGAAGAATCAAGCAATACATAAGACATGGAGTCACACAAGTATACCCAGCACGGATGGACAGACAGACACACCGGACGCCTAATTGTGTTTCATCTCCCCACCTTTGGGTGGGGGACTAATAAACAAGCTTGGTGGTTCACTTCGCTTGACGGTAATTTGCCAGCAATTTGAATCAACCACTGAAAGTTTTGCAATGAATTTTGACATATACAAAGTACTAGTTTCAATTAATGAAAGTTATTACCCAGTTCTTTCACATGCACATGAAAGAAATAAATTTGATGGAACATGACTCGCTGACTTCGCTTTAAAAGAGTCCCAAGAACTAAATCTTTTTTTACAACATTGGAAGTTTGCCATATTTAATGGTATGACAAACATATGCCATTAGAAGTTTTAATGAATTACACCCCTTTAGTGCACTTGTATGGAAATCCAGCCGAAAGTTTAAATGAAAAAAGGTTTCCCTCATTTTTTCTTAAAGGTGGCACCGAGTTTCAAATGACAGATGTCACAACAAAAATGTGAACATTCTGATTTGGGTAACTGGTGTAAGCTTATAAACACATATCCCCATCTGTAAGGATTAAGCTGAGAACTGTTTCTTTGGTACAGAAATTGTGATATTTCTATTTCGTATAGGAGCAAAATATTAAAAAACAAAATTCAAAAGAATGTTTTCTATTGAAATATAAGCCATATACAGTCCCTGTTATTTTCATTTTAAGTATTTTCTGTAACCAATTAAAGGCAGAGATCTATTGAGGCTCTAATCTATATGAAATCAATGTATCTACAGAAATATGTGATGACTTGAAATCTCTTGTTGCACCTTTAAAAAAAGAATTCCTGTCAATTCACATGTTTCCCACTCAAAATGAAATGGAAAAAAAAATCAGAGAGCTTTTCTCAGGCGACATTGATGTAAGGGTAAGTGGGTTGGAGAAGAGCTCCAGAGTAAAACTCCCCTAAAAACTTTTTGGTTATCGATCAGTTATCAGATCATCTGTCTTTTAACGACCTCTTGGCTTGTAATCCCCAAAGAATGCATCATACTTGCTTCCCAGCTGTGATGGGGGATGGTCTCCTCACCTTCATGCATGAGGCACATGGTCCCCTCTCCTTCATGCATGGTGTGAACCATTTTTTTTTTCAGAGGTGGTGGGTGGGGTGGGGTGGGGCACACATATTTTCAGGGGGTCAGCATCAGTGGCAGATCCAGGATTTTTTCAATGGGCGGCCAAATTTTCTCGGTGCCACGCTAAACACTCGCCGGGTAGACCCAAATTTTTCACAGTCGGATCAAAATTCTGACGAGTGGGGAAGGATGCAACTTACTATAAGCGCCCCCCATATGTTAAGAGGCTATTTTTTATACATCTACCCTCCTCCCCCCCCCCCCCCGGTTACGACCCACTAGCCACTGCCCGCCGGTTCCGCAAATTTTGAAGTTTTAGAACCCACTCTCAGCACTACATACATCATAAAACTTAGGCCCAATAGCAGAAAAAATATTCAGACATAATGAAATAGACCCTTGCTGAAATCACTTCACAAATTTAAAATAATTTGGGTGTTTTATATTTTGTAAAGAGGGGAAAAGGAACTTCTTACCAAGGATGCTGGCATGTACTACATCATCTTATCAAACTATATCGTCTAGCCCTTTCCTTCTCATTATCATTGGTCTCTTTTGTTCAACTGTCCATTATGGT
>JAMKCH010000619.1:0-39408 GCA_023653785.1 Ophioderma brevispina
GCTTCCGCTTGGAACCAAACAGGATCGACTCAGTTTTCCCGAGATGGAGAGAGAGTTTGTTATCAGTAAGCCATTCACTTACTGACTTGAGTTCAAAACTGAGTTTTTCCTGGATGAAGCCGACATCCTTATGTGAAACCATCAAAGCTGAATCGTCAGCATAAAGCAACAATCTACACCCTACGGCAGCTTCCATGTCGCGGACCTAAGATGAACCCCCGCGGAACCCCACAGGTGAATTGGCGTGGGGTGGATAAAGTACCGTCTATGTCAACCACTTGGGATCTGCCAGTGAGATTTTAACAAAACCATTTAACAGCATTGTCGGACAGATCTAATACAACCATACCAGTAAAATTAACTTTATCCCATTCTTTCCTAATGTGGTCCGACAGGTGAATCAAGCATGCGTCAGTTGACGGCGGTAATTTGCTAACCAGAGTGGAAGCAACAGTATAGTAAAAAAATGATTGAAGTGCTCGGCAAAATTGGATTTATCAAAGCAAATATCATCATTAATCTTCAAGCTAATTTTGCTTGCTTTCTTCTTACCGCATTTTCCAGCACCCAAATCCTTTAAGACATTCCAGAGCGTAATATATTTCGCTGGCTTCTGTTTCGGTATTGCGTGCGGCGTTGTAAATAAAAGACAGGGAATAAAGATGGCAGCTTCCATGATTGTTGTACAGTCGTGACATTTGTCGGAATAATCTGGATTTTTTCGCAAGGAATACTCCAATGACCATCAAAACCATCTGGTACGTCTTATTTAGGGATATTTCATTATATATGTGCCGATAGATTTATGCCAATAAATTCCTTAAAGTTGAGGAGTGTCTTTAGAAGAACGAAGTATTCTGTTCGGAACATAATGATAAACAATAAGATATATATGAAGGTCCTTGGTCGTTAAGACATTTATATACACACAGAAGTAATTTAAAGATGGTCCGTATTTGTTGAATTGAAAGTCAGTGCAATGATTTCATAAGAGGTCTAGCTGATTGTTTTCTATCGACTTCAAAAACAAGACGGTCCGCCTAATTTTGAAAGCGGACAGAAATTACAACACAGTAGCCTACGGGCGCTGTGATACAACTATTTAGACAATAATAACTGCGCACAATGACCAAATATCCAAAGATTTCACACAATGACCGAAAAAAAGATGGTGCAAAGTTATTATTGTCATTAATAACCGTAGTTTCATATGTAACCTAATAAATCTCTCACTTAAACTCCAATTCAATTTTTATTCTGATAGCCGTCTCCCCTCGAATATAATAGTAAAGTCTCCAGGGAATCCCAGTAAATAAAACGTCATCATCCCAGTAACCCCGCGGGCATAGTCGTTAGAGCGACGTCGAAACGACGTTGGCACGTCGAAAACAGGTCGACGGTTTTTATAAATTTACGTCGAAAATGCAAATTGAATCGACGTTTTAAGAACGACGTCAAATCGATTTGCATTTTCGACATAAATGGTGTGAACATTTCTAAAACTCTCGACGTCTTTTCGACGTTCCAGCGTCGATTGCCCACTGGGAACAAGTTTTGACCAATCAGAAAAGTGCAATTGAAACTTTTTGTAATCCATGTTCAGGGGCATTTCGAGTGTCAAAACTGAAAGTGTGGGAAGGATTATGTTTCGCCATGTTCGCTGTTTTCAGAGCTGGAATTTATATACTTTTTGGCTGTTGATATTAAATTAAAATACAACTGGCGATAGTTAAACAACCCTGGGTAATCTTAAGGATCTGGATT
The DNA here is from genome assembly GCA_023653785.1 of Ophioderma brevispina. Classification (NCBI taxonomy): domain Eukaryota; kingdom Metazoa; phylum Echinodermata; class Ophiuroidea; order Amphilepidida; family Ophiodermatidae; genus Ophioderma; species Ophioderma brevispina. The sequence continues at coordinate 1,765 of JAMKCH010000619.1, forward strand.
GCTTGAAATAAGATGCAGATTTTGTGCTCAGAATGAAGTTATGATCATCACTCATCATAATTTACCAGCGTAGCTGGGTCTTTCTCTGACAATGACATAGACACTGATGACAGGGATAGGAGCCCTTTGAGTTTCTTGAATTCGCGGCTGGAATTATTTGTTTTCGAACTGTAACGAAGGTACACAGCTTGTCGGAGAATACACCATGAATTGTACGGTAAGGTATTTTCAGTGTTTCACCTCAACTTTTCGCTGTTGTCCTACTACGTAATCGATCTCACAGCATAGAGTTATATAACTCTATGTCTCACAGTCATCATGCATGGCCACAGTCATGACATGAATGATGAGCTGTACCATGCATCCCATAGCCCGTGAATACCGTGTATACCGTCCCAGAACCATTGCTGTCATGGATTTCAAAGTTCCGGGCCTTGTTAACAAAAACAAGAGTCAATTGTGTATTTTCGCATGATTTGTTAGAAGCATCCAAAACATTTCATATTTGCACGGTTTATGAAGATCGCGGGTCAGACATGCAGAGTTTGAGATTTTCACTCAGTCATGGTATTTATGACCGAATGAAAATTTCCTTAGCATGCTTAGGCTATGACTATGTACATGTAGAGTCTACGTTTCTTTTCGCAAAAATAATGGTGTCGCCGGGTTCAATTCGTCGTAAAGAGAGTACCGGTTCCCAAAATCATACCTTTATTCTCATTCTTAAACAGCTTTATCATTTAAGGTCATCTTTAACTCAATTTCGCGATGTTTTAAGGCTTTTAATACAACAAGAAAGGACTGCCACCACCCAGTGAAAACAATCGAACAGCCCGCTGAACGCAACGATCATACGCAACGAGACGCAACGTTGGCAGGCGAGTGCGAAAGTAGCAAAACGCGGTATGACGCGAGCGCCTTCAACTAAAAATAACGTCATTACGCAGTGCGTACTACCGGGGTTCAATTACACGAATTGAACCCGGGCATCAGCCAATAATATTGCTTAACATTTTCCAGCTTTTAAGAATTTTTGTTATTTCCTTTGTTGGTGATTTTATTTATCTTTATATTGGTATTTTATCATTTCCTATTTTTATTTTCTACCACCACCACCCCCCCCCCATCCAGGGGGGACTAGGGGAAAATCCCAAACATGCCCGTACGGGACTTGATTTGCATATTACATTTCATGATCCCTTGCAAGTTGCGTTGTGCAGTACAATCTGCTTGATTCGCAAAAACAAAAACGGCGTTTCATTGTTTCAAGAACATGATTTATACATTTGTAGATGGTCTTCTTGATGTCATCTATCTTGTTTTCCTCGTGAAAGACCCACTGCCCGCTGGCAAATGACTCGATGACCACCCTGCCGATGAATCGCATGATGTCATGAGACATGACCGCGTTGCAGTGATTACCATCCATGATACGGCATGTACGGTATCAATCATGGCATGACTTTTTTGTTCCTTGTTTGATAATGGCCAGAGCCCTACGGAGCTCTTCGATTAATTCATCGACGCTAAAAATTACATGATGGGCTATAATGTTGTCGTCTTCATCCATTTTTTTTAGTTTTGAAAATGAACGAATGTTTGTAATGACGGTGCACCCCGGCCGCGGATACCATGGTCTTTACCCAGGATGTGGGCATGGTGAAGTTTGGCCTCAGTTCAGTATGCAAGCAAGCTTACGTGGGAATGAATTCGTTGTTAGAAAATCTTTGCATATTAATACATTCAGTTTGTTTGATGTACTAAGGTTTGTCGCAATGGAGGTGAACTGAAAAGTGTCGCATTTTTTAAATATAGTGTTTTTGTTTGGCTTCAAAGCCCGCTTCAAAGTGGCTTGTTATTTTGATTTTGGAAATCAATGTTTTCGCCAATGTCTATCCATTGTCGGGGCCCAATCAATTTCATTTACTAACTACGTCACACGCAGGAGTCATTGTGAGAAGTCATTGTGCTCTCACAATGACCCGCGACGTCGCGCTCGTATTTATAATACCATTGGATTGGATCGCGCTATTACGCAGGTTATTAATTAGACAATAACATCAAAACGCGTCGACAGAATCAACTGGACATTTTGGAAATAAGCTTTTCTCGAGGATATCTATTGAACCACAAACAAAAATGGTAGTCCTAGAATCACGAATTTCACCTTTAACTAGAGTTTGTTTGCAGTCATCCATTGTTTTATATCATATCATATACCATTTTCAATTTGCTTTATCGCACTTTCAAGATTGTCTGGCAGTTTTGGGTCAAATGAAAGATATAACTGTGTATCATCTGCAAACACGTGGTGAGAAACATGATGATAATTAGCAATGTCACCAACTGGGAGAGTATAAACAGAATATCCAACAGGCCCAATAATAGAACCTTGAGGTAAACCAAACTGCGAGATGATGGGATCTTAGAGTTCACCTTGAGTTCACCAGTGATATCAACTTGTGTAGACCAGTCGGCAAGGCAGGAACGAAGCCAATTCAGTGCAGTTCCTCTGACGCATAGTCGTTGTCATGTTAAAATATTGTGATCAATAGTGTCAAATGCAGCCGACAAGTCTAATAAAAAGAGAAGAACAGCTCTGTAAGCTCCAATAGAAAACATCATATAGACCTATTTTGTTTACTTTAATGAGTGCGGTTTCGGTGCTGTGCAGTGCTATTGATTAAATACAGAATACCGCTCTCCTCCATGGTTCACTTGGAATTGGGCAAATGGATCATGAAAGCATCCCGTCCTTCGGAGGGGACGTTAAGCCATCGGTCCCGTGTACAGAGAGTCACAACTGTACATGTACATCGCAGTCAGTGTCGTATAAGAGTAGGGTGTAAACCCCTGACTGTTCCCAATCCGCCCCAAGCCTCAAATTGTGGGCCATGTTAGGAGCGTCCGTATCATGGACACAGGCGGCCCGGATCAGCACACTAGCTGAATAAATCCTGACACCACCACAAAGGCATTAACAATGACTTGTGGATACGAGCAAACAAACAAACAAAGTGCTCTGTACGCAGATTGGTAAGGATCAGTGAGGTTGTTTTATTCCATGTGCTCCGTGAGACATGAACATGCATTTTTTTCAATCAATTTTCCAACATAAGTAATATTGTGACAGGTCTAGGCTTTTTAAGGGGTTTGACGTGTGATTTGTTTACGCGCAAGCTGCTTTACGCCTTTAGCATTCTGTTTAGAGCACAGTCATGGACAAATGGAAGAATTTTAGTTTTGAGCTGCGAAGGTATCATGCGCAGATACCGCGAATAACTGTGCGTTTGTTTGCGTTTATTAAAATCGGCGCATCTCTACGCCTGCTTTCCTGCTTTGTCTGCTGCCGAATGTGGCGCGTATTTTTCTCTTGGCCTCCCAATGACGCCATTGAAAAAAGTGACCAATCTCATGGTTTTTCCCGGCGTGTAATGGAAACAGTAAGTCTGTGACCGCCCCCCGCATTTTTTTATTTCAAAATTTTGAGAACCTACATCGTGCTCGGGTAAACTTCAACATATTTAGAAATTTACAAAAGTTTATCGAGAAGTTTTTATTTTGTAGGCATCAAAACTTCACATTTTGACTTTTCCCATAGACTTGCGTGGTTAAAAAGTGACAACATACCTTTATTATTTTTGGCTCGTAGCTCAAAAACAAAATCGTGACCCCCATTTTTTTATTTCAGATTCTTCTCAACACCGTGGTAAATACCATATATTTGAAATTCTGGAGAAATGTTAGCTAGCTTTCGGAAAAGTAAACAGCGAAGCGAAGTGTGAACAATGGTAAGTAAGTTCGAAAGAAATTTGGTAAATTATCCTTGAGAAACCAAGTCAGGAATAGGATCAAGACGGCTTGTTTTACTGGCTCATGATTTAATTGTTTATTTTCAGAAGAAGACTTCAAGGGATATCAAGGGAAGTCACTTAATCTTGGGAAGTTTAACATAGTGCTTCTCAAGTTACTTCCTGATATTTACATTCTTATTACAAAAAATATGACAATTGAGTAGCGAGATCTTTGCATGCTCATGAAGGGGGGGGGGGGGGGGGGGGGGGGGGTGGTAAATTGTTGAACCTCCCTCTTTTGTTGAACACTAAGATAATTTATCTATGAGATTGATTTTCGCACACAGAGTAACATTATAAGCGAGAGCGCTTTGTTCAGTGCTAACGGTTCGAATGCTAAAAAATCTCAACCTTTTTTTTATGCAAGTCGCATGGGGGGATCACGAAATGCCCCTTCAAGAATAGCTTAGTAACATGAAAGATCTTTGTTCGGTAACCTGTTTGCCTGGCATCTTTTACCCAGACCAAATGTGTAATGGACAAACAGATTCGATTTTTCCTGACTTTTCCTCTCGGCTTTGTGAAGGTTTGTAAATACACCACTGAAAGAAACATTCTCTTCATTTTCATTACTAAGCTAAAAAGAATCACATTGTGGTCATTTATTTAATTGCTAGATGAAGCGAAATGGGACAAGAATACTCCTTGAAAAGTACGTGATACTCCCGTTAAAACAAACTATATTCATCGCTTCGTGCAAGAACCCAAAGACACTTGCTGACAACGGTTTCGATCTCTTTATGCTTGCGCGTGCATGTGTCCGGAGCATATTGCTTATGTGCCGATATAGCTAACATTAAATCTGATGAATATTTACGAGCAGGAGGCGGGGCGCTTTGGTGTTTTTGTTTTTAATATTCATTTTTTAAATTTTTATTTGTCTTCTTCCTTCTTTTTTTTCTTTTCTAATCTTCCTCCTTTCTTCCGTAATTTCTTTTCCTTCCTTTTTCGTTTTAATAATCAATCTCTTGCAAAAACTATGTATTTCGTATTCAAACGTATTTTGAAAATAAAACATATTTAAAGACCGTCCGGCATTATTGTCCTGTTCAGACTCGCGATCGGACGTCGACTCAGAGCAGGTTTTCAGACTTGTGTTTCCGGGCACAGCAACGTGCTAATGGTTATGAAGTCTGGAGATAGCAGATTGAAACAACTACAGTCTAAGGTTAGTCATTTGGTAGTACATTCATAATATATTGGGCTATAAAACGTAAAATTATTTTCCGGTTCTTTTTCGTGTCTCGGAAAGGAAATTTGGTATTGTGCCACTGAATTCGGCGGTATTCGAATTCGGCAGCCTCGACGGAAAACTGCATACCTTCATGCATTCATAACATTGATCCATGAAAGATGTTGATCATGTGGTGGCAGAATTAATACTGAATTCATCCCCCAGGTTCCCAGGCTTGGTGAATCTCTGATTTTTGTCCATAAAATTCCTGTCCAAATATTCCTACTCTGGCTACAAACGAACACACAAACAAGTAAAATTCCCTACTTTCCCTACGGGTTCCCCGCATATGGCCTCTTGAACACCCCTCTGCGCCATCCCAGAGTCGAGAAAATCTCATTGTTGTTTTTTTTACAGCGAAGTTGAAAGCTCATATTTTAAAGTGGTAAGAGTTGTAAACAGGGATATAGCTACGCCAGTTTGGCGGCGGTTGGCCATGATCCTGACAGCACTTGCTCCACCGACCCGGGAAGGTTTCCTAACTACACTTTACATCAGGGAAATGAAAAATAACCTCCGTAATATGAAGCATAATTGGCCAATAAACTCATAGTTGTCCATAATTAAATGCCATAAGTGTAGTAAATTTTAAGATTTACACCAGCACTCTCTATCCCTGGTTGAAAAGCTTGCAAAATTCTATTGGTAAATGAAGTGTTCATAATCTGGCTTAAAACAAATATCTCCCCTACTTTTTCAAGTTATTTGTACCCACAGTAGGCACTTTATCAACCTGCAATTGTGATTTTGGAGATTTTGGGTCACCCTGAATTCACACATGAGTCTCAAATTGCAGGTACTTGTCATCAATCGCCCCGTTTTTTCCCCGTTTTATGGGTGGTGGGTAGGTTTTTTGGACCAGAACCAGAATAGATGCATGTCTATTTGGAAAATAAAATAAAAAAAATGCAATGGGTGAATGGTGTGCATCTAAAATGAGATCCAGGTTCACAGTTTAAAAAAAATAGATAAACAATTGTCAGCTTTGGTAACTAGTCTTTGTCAAAGCGCCTCAAAATTTTAAACCCGCACCAGCTGCGGCAGAATAGCTGAAGGTGCGTGTCGAGGGTAATCCATTTGCTGTTCGTGAGCTATGCATCTTTGCGCAAATGTGGTAGTTCCTGGTAATGTGTCCAAGTATTATGTGGTCATCGCATGGAGGAATGTACCTATAATTGATTAATTAGCCAACAATTCTCTGTACAACCGAACCCTTTAACCATTATGCTATAAGCCGTTCACTAACAGAAAACAATGCCGCCATGCCAGATCCATTTGCTTGACTGCAATGCACACGCCAGTGCCATTACACCACTTCTTTTAATAATAAATTAATAATAATAAATAGTTTCTTATAAGGCGCAAAATCTTCAAGAGACTCAGAGCGCCAACCAATAAACACTACAAATCAAACAAACAGCTATGAGCCATGACGCTTGATGAAAAAGGTGAGTTTTAAGCTAACGTTTGAAGTCTTGGAGCTTAGGGATACTGCGATGCTGTTTGGAAGTTGAAATTCCAAACAGCTGACGCAGCGAAACGAAATGAGCGTTTCACCATCTGATTTAAGGTTGACCGTGGAAGTTTCATCCAATAACTTTTCAGATGATGACGGAGTTGAACTGATAGGTTGGTAATTGGGAAAAGCACAGATGAAAAGTATAACGGCCAGGTACCTTCGAAATGCCTGAAGGCAAAAACGGCCAATTTTAATTTATGCGAAATTCCACGGGTAGCCCGTGAATCTCAATAAGCAAGGTGTAATATGGGTCCATGTTTACGTTTCTTGAGAATTAGGCGAGCATGCACAATTTTGGATGCGTTGTAAAACCGTTGTAGCTGATCAAAGTTGATACCAGACAAAATGAATTATATTAGTTTCCCCAATCATTTCTCAGATCGTTACGGAGAATTATAAAACATAAAATAAACAAACACAATAATAAAGAAGACGATGCCAGGAGATCCCCTAGTTCTGCTGAGCATAACCGTTTTTTGGGTCTTTCATGCATCTTTTAACATTTGGACATTATCGTATATCAGCCTAACGTAAAGGTTATGCCTCTGTACATGGACTTGGTATCACCAATAAGCAAATGCCAACTTTAAAGTCATCCTGACATCGTCAGATTTTTTCAAATCTTACCATCAACAACTCTGCAGCCTGTAGCATCTTACAATACTATACAGAACCAAGAATCCACACATTGTTTTCAATCAAGCGGGCGAAAAAAGGGACTAATTGGCTGACTTTTTCAAAGCAGAATTAGTTACTCCTCAAACTGTCATGAGTAAGTGGTTGCCAATTTCGGATTTTGGCGTGTCAAAGGTTCTACACGGGGCGTTCGTTTTTGTTGGTCACAAAACAACGTGTGGATTCTTTGTTGCTGTAGATTGTAGATGCTACTGAGTCCTGTTTTGAGGTAATGAAAAATCTTGACGATGTCAGATGACTTTACTTTGGCTTTGCTTATTTTTTGATACCAAGTCCAATGTAACAGCGGGGCCAAATAACCTTACGTTAGCTGATATACGTTAATGTTCCCGAAATGTTAAAAGATGAATGAAAGACAAAACAGTGTGGCTCAGCCCGAACTAGGAGATCCCCGCATGGAGGGCCTTTTGCACATTCTCGACAGGGATAAGCAAACTAAAAATAAAAATAAAAATGCATCATGCTTGATGAAAGGTTACTTTGGTACCCACTTCCTTCATTAATCAATGATGGAAAAAATTTTGCCAAAAATCATGCCTAATCAACCATTTTTTAAAGCACTCTGGCCGGGAAAAATTGGCCTTTTGACCCCCCCCCCCCCCCCGAGAGGGAAAATTTCCCAAAACTGTGAATTCCTCCTCCCCCCCCCCCCAGAGCGGGCAGCCCGAACGCCACTGCTCCATAGCCAGGGTCAAAATACTTAAAGGGACAATTTGTAATCCTCCCTCATCCCCCCCACTTACCTAAAAAATGTTGAGATTTTTTATATCATCGAAACCGTTGTCTCATGTCCATGTGTGCTCAATTTTACGTGCAAATTCACAGTCGGCATCGTGTAAAGAAAATTCGCATTGTTTATTTTCTTTCCGTAACTGACAAATTACAACACGGTAGCCTATGTGACCGGGGCACGAGCGATTGCCTCAATAACACAAAACCGCAATATCGGGATCAGCTCAATTTAAGATAAGCTTTTCTCAAGGATATCTATTGATCAATAATAAAACAGAAGGTGCGAAAATCACGAAATGCACCTTTAATTGGGGGGGCTATTTGAGGTAATTCTACCAAAAAGTAGTCCTCGTATTATATTTTGCCATCTTGGCCAAATTTTCTTCTCAATGGGGCCTCTTTTTGTGAAAACTGATGGCTAATCGCCCTTAGCCCTTGTTTAGCAAGAGCTTTTGTAAAATGCTTCAACAAATAAACACGATTAGCTGGACAATTTTAATTTTTATTTTAAAGGACAAAAGTTTACTGCAAATGTTAATATTTCCTAAGACATGGTTCCGTGCAAGGTAATAGCTCACTTCTCACTTTTCTTTGCCTAGAAATATGGTAAAATGAGTCATTCTTGAGGAGATTTCTTATAGCTTAAATGCAGTTAGGAAAATAATACATTTGCTTATTTTGAATAAAAGAGAAGGCCGCTATCTGTGCCTCTCTGTTGAAGTCATACATTTTCCATTGTTAAACATGAAAAGACAGAAAAGATTAGTATATTTTGCCATTTTGGTGTTGCTAAATATTTGCAGAAGGCCATGTATACTAATCCAAAATTCTGTAATGTCCGGTCTTGTGTGGCTTGCGTATGTAGTGCTAATTAGTTCTAAAAATTTAAACCTTTTTCAAATTTGCTCGTGCGTGAACACCCTAACTCCAATTGTCACCAAAATCAATGTCATTGAACAACCAATATAACACATGCCAGGTCATGGTACTGTAGGGTTTAAATGTCAAAGGTCTGTTATATGTGCAGATGTGAAAGAAAGGTGGTCGTGAAAGCAGGGTTAAAGCTTTTGGTTCGAGAACCGCTTTGTTGTGTTTTATTACACCATGTAACATGACCATGGCTTTCATCATTTTAGCTCCATAGCTAAGTATATTCTGTACCTTTTGTGTCTAGTTAAAACCATATTTTTATTTGTATTTTAGAACTGGTGTGGTGATTATACGTTTGAATTTCCAATCTTTCTTTCTTTGAAATTTCCAGATGGCATTCCACTAGACATGCTAGACATTTGTGACCCACATTTCATTACCCAGAAAAAAGGCCCTCATAAAATGGATCAGGAGGCAGAATAATGCATCATATACATGTAGATGGTGCAAATTCTACCATAAAACATGTAACACTACTTGGAGTAAAACATCTCTGGCATGTCAGACCATGTGTATGGTCAAAGGATCAAAAAAATCTGCATTTGAATGTATTTTAAGCCACCAATCACCACCACTTGCAACCGGAATTAAATGGCCCTGTCTTTTTAGGTATTCATGCCAGCTTTGTGCTTTCATAAAATCAGGACCTGGGCTACTTCAGGCAATTTACTGACATGTAAGGAACAACAATAGATTAAACCTCCTTTACTTGCCAAACTGGTTCACTTCTGCCCGGGGCCTCCTATTGTTTTAGTGGCAGTGGAGTGGAACTGAAGAAGTAGCCCTTCAAGTCATGAAAGTCTGATGCTAAGATTTGGCGGCTGGTCTTTGTTGTTTTGCCTCGCTGTTGCAGGCGCTGGAATTTTAACTGGCCAGGGTCTAGTCAGATCACAATCTTCAGGTTTTGCTAAAAGTGCAGAAAACAATGGCAAGATGCATTTAATAATTTTCTCGGGTAGTTTGTAAACAACTAACATGATTTGATGGTATATTATAATATCCTTAGATTCTCAATCAATTTACTATCCAGTTTCCAATGCAAAAGTATATCCGTCCATCCGTGTTGAAAAGTGTCTTTCTTGGATAAAATCGTTTCTCACTTCTCAAGTTTACCGAGACGGGGTGATTTCTTTAGGATTTTCTCCTGATTTCATGATTTTTATTTTCAAATGTCTGCAAACTTTATTTATTTTCAGCCCTATTCTAAGGCATTTGGTGAATTTTTAAAATCTATTTTTCATCATGATTTTTTTTTTTAACAACAATTCAGGCTTTGTCCACAAAACTCAATCACAAACCTGGATGAGACTGTGTCTGACACTTTGTTTGAACTCAACGAGCTTGAATAAATAGAGGCGCGACTGTGGCAGGTGTTATTGCCAGTTTGTTTACAAACTAACCTAAACCTCAAATCTCTGAAATTAAGGCAAAATAAAAACGGTCACCACAGTGACTATTATTTTTAGAAAAATGTACTAATTTGTTCACAGTAAATTGTGGTTATGTAAATATATATATTTTTTTATTTACATTTTCAATAAACCAATCTCATATTACCTTGTTTTCATCGAAATGAATGAAGTGGAACAACAGCCTAAACACATATTCATTCAGGAAAGTGTTGCCAATTTTGGTGGCCCATGAAGCAGTTCTTGGGCAACAAACAAGAACACTTCCTGAATGAATTTGCTGAATTCAGTGATTTTTTTTGTTTAAACGGGTCAATACTTCAGTTATGTAACGACCAACAAGGTCGAACACGCCAAAACTTTACGAATTGTTTACTCATCTATCACGCCAGCCAAATCATACGTGGAACTCTCTCAGTTTTCTTGTTACTTGACACTACTTCGGAAGGGAATTTTAGTGTACGATTGCTGGTAATGTGTAAGCAAACGGCAACGTTGAAATTTAAGATGGCGATGACCTGGCAGCAGGAAGACAGCAGCGTAACGGCTGTCGATCACAAATTCCACTTTGCGGCTTTCGACATAACACCCTCGCCTAGTTTTTGTTCCGACGATATTCCACTCCCTTTCTGTAAGGTTTAGTTTCGGTGTAAGATGGTAGTTTACCTCACCGATAATAGTGGTCACAAGGCGGCTTTCATAAAATTCTATCGTGATTCAGAGATCTGCAAGCCAATAAGGCCATAAGCGGTATTGCTGCACCCGGTGCGATAAAGTAGCAACGCGTTGCGACATTTCGGCAACGCGTTGCACATTTCGGCAACGCGGTTGCGACATTTCAGCAACGCGTTGCGGTGTTCGGCCAATCAAAATCATGAATTTCTGTTACGTAATTTCAAAAAATAGACCCAAACGCGTTGCTAGATACTTTGCAACGCGTTGCAAACCTTCACAACGCGTTGCGAGCTTCACACGCGCTTGGCAAGCTTCGCAACGCGTTGCTAAGGTTAACAAGCCATAAGGGAACATAACTATTGCCGCCACGCGTTGTGAAAGAAAGTCAACGCGTTTGCGACCTTTCTGGCACGCGTTGCGACCATTTCACAACGCGTTGCGACATTTCAGCACGTTTTTGCTGGTGTCAGCTAATCAAAATCATGAATTTCGTTTGACGTATTTCACATAAAAATTCTCAACAACGCGTTGCACGATCTTTCACAAACACCACACCGCGTTGCAAACCTTCAAAACGCGTTTGCGGGCAATACGTTTATGACCCGTATTGCCCTTAACAACGCGTTGTTAAGTTGCAACGCGTTGTGAAGCGCGCAACGCGTTGGGATGGCTTGCACGGTGTGAAAGCCATAAGGGCATAAACGATTTGCCTCAACGCGTTGTGGATCTATATTTTGAAAATACTCACAGAAATTCATGATTTTGGATTGGCCGACGCCGCAACCGTTGCCAAAATGTCGCACGCGTTGCTACTTTCTCCCAACACGCGTTGCGGCAATACGTTATGAACCCTTATGGCTTGTGGACCTTCGCAACGCTTTGTAAACGCTCACAACGATCGTTGTGAATCTCGCACGCGTTGTGAAAGGCCTTGCAACGCGTTGGAGTTTCACAACGCGTTGTAGATACTTTGCAACGCGTTTTGGGTCTATTTTTTGAAATACGTCACATAAATTCATGATTTTGATGGCCCGACACGCAACGCGTTGCTGAAATGTAGCCAACGCGTTGCGAAGGTCGCAACGCGTTGATACTTTCTCGAAACGCGTTGCGCAATACGTTATGACCTTGATGGCTTGCATAGACGATGTAAGTGTGACGGTCATGGCTCGCTGAGTCGGCTTCATTTTCTCGCGAGCAGGGCGCTCTAATTTATTCAAGCTCGTGTTTGAACTATTCCCTGGACGGTGTGTATCATGCGACCCAAAATTTAGAATACGAGGTGCAGTGGATTATTTTATTACATAAGAAAGAGTATTCAGCTTATTCACTTCAGGTGTGATCTAATACATTGGAAGCATGCCAAATAATGACCAAAAAAAATGGCTTTGAAAAAAAAATGTTGGGCGCTTTTCCCCTGGAAATTTCTTCATGTCTCTTTAATGTAAGAGGATTATAAACTTTATGAAAAACTGTGGAGTGAAGTCAGGACGGGCCAATTTCGCGTCAATTAGTGGCATAGCCAGCTTTTTTTTCAGGGGTGGCGCAAAGGGGGGGGGGGGGGGGCAATATTTTTCGGGGGGGAAAATATATAAATTTGTTAGTATTGGTATATGGCCTTCGTAAATCATTAATTTTCAGGGGGCAAGAGGGGGAAAGGATTCCCCACAGGGGGGCAGCTTCCCACTGGCTATGCCACTGCGGCAATTATCCTTTTGCTCCAATAAATCCTCTTACAGCAGGATTGTTAGCGGGGACAAAACCGAATTTAAAACTTTGATTTAACTAACTCAAGGGGCATTTCGTGATCCAAATCCTCTTCCCCGTGACTTGCCTAAGACAGCGTTCAAGCCAAGTTAAAATACCATTTTCTTGGGTGAAATTTTGTGTAGAAACTGAATGTGAAATACAAAATGCATAATTATTAACTTGAAGATTTTTCCCATAGCACTATACAGGCATATTTCTGCCCGAAGTCCTCAAATTTGAGCAAAAATCAGCCGCAAAAAAAATAAGTCCTTCAAAACTGGGACTCTCAGGGCTAAACAAATATAAACTTGCTCTAGAGGGAGGTTTTGGCTATAGCAAGTTTATATTTTGTTTAGCCTTAAACCTCTCAGTTTTGAATGACTTATTTTTTTTTTTGCGAAGGCCTTTATTTTTTTCACACCCTCCAAAATGTTAGAGGTAGGGGTACCATATTACTTTTTTAAGGAAATTCAACTTAGTCAAGTTTTATATCACTACTTAGCTATTGAAATACTGAACAAAAAAGACACAAGAAGCATCACCATAGCTCATACTTTTGAGGAGTTATGGCTTTTTCAATCAGAAAATTGGGCGAAAATCGCATTTTTCCCAAAATCAATTGTCACCCTGACCGCCGACTTTCTAACACTGTTACAAAAACAAAGAAATAGATTGAACCCATTTATTGATTTGGATATTACAAATATACCCCTGTCACATGATTAGCATAAAGAATTAGTCACTACTAGGTATTTTTCATGTTCATACACTCACAGGAAATGAGCAAGTCACCCAAAAACGGACATTTTTGGCTAAAATTGGCCAAAAACTGAATTTTTATCAAAATCAGTGAAAAATATGGGGTTTTAAGTGCCAAAATCTGAATATTATGACACTTTACCCATAGAAACATTTAAGTAATCAAGAATTTTGAATGTTTTCACCCCTAAATATTTTGTTCATACCTGTGTCCGCCAAACGTTAGTCAAAGCTTGAACACCGCCCTAAGTGCCTTTTATGTCATCTGAACCGTTGGCTTAAATATTAGTATGTGTGCCTATACGTGCAATTTCAATCCACTCTGGAAGAAACTTGTGATTTATATTTTCCGTCTGTAACAGTGGCAGATTTAAGAGTCAGCAGCTGCTGACAGGGCCCCTTAAAATATTGCTTTCAGGGCCCCTCAAACACCCCTAGTGGTACTAAAGTGGGCCATTGCGTCGCTTCGCGACACTAAAGGGCCCCCGCCTTAAGCTGCTGACAGGGCCCTTTTCCTTAAATCCGCCACTGGTCCGTAATACAGACAGAAATTGCAACACCGTGGCCTATGGGGCACCGTGAAACAAACATTTGCTCATAACATGAAATCAACTGAAATCTTGGGGAAAAAAAAACATTTCTCATGCATAAATCTAGTGAACCATAAACAAGATATTAGGTGCTAGGATCACAAAATCCAACCTTTAACACCTCTATGCACACAAAGCAGCATTTTTTTAAAAGCCCTGCCACCTGCATTGATCGAGATCGCGATCACTTGAGCCCAGTAAGTGTTAAAAGAGACACTGGCACATTTGAAAAATAGTGCACCCTCAAGATTTTTCAAAATTTATATTTTTGCATGGTTGTAAGTCTTTTATATACATTAGCCCTCACCTGAAATGATTAGACCAAATCAGCATCCTTATGGGTAAACAGAACAATTTTATAATTAATGTTGCGGAGATTAATTCAGCAGCCTGGCGACGGAAATGGCGTTTAACACAAGAAAATGCATGCCATATGCATGTTTCCCATGGCATGCACCCTGTTTGACCGGTCTGTGACCTTTGTGGTTTTAATATCAATGAGTACGAGTCTATGATACTCATGTAATATACACATTTGTTGATTGAAGTTATGGAAAACTTAAAAGTTAGCCTACAAACAGGGCTCCCGATAGCTTGTTTAGCATAGCAGTTTGCTACACATTTTCTGCCATTTGCTATGTAATTTTAAGGTTGTTTAGCAAGAGCTGTTGCAAAAATTGCTACACAAACAAATCCGATTATATTTAACCTCTTATTAAAATTTGAAAAATAGTGCGCCCTCAATATTTTTCAAAATTGATATATTTGCATGGTTGTGAAGCTTTTATATATACATTAGCCCTCACCTGAAATTATTAAGACCAAATTAGCGTCCATATGTGTAAACAGAACGATTTTATAATTAATCTCGCCGGCGACATGAATTCAGCAGACGACGGAAATGGCATTTAACACAAGAAAATGCACGCTGTATGCATTTTTCCCATGGCATGCACCCTGTTTGACCGGTCTGTGACCTTTGTGGTTTTAATATCAATGAGTAAGAGTCGATGATATTCATGTAATATACACATTTGTGATTAAAGTAATGGAAAACTTAAAAGTTAGCCTACAAATTAATCTGGATGTTTTGGATCTGTTCTCTGAGTGTGTTATTTTATGTGTAAAATGTATCTCTGTTCTTCCAATGGCCTAGACTATCATTCGAGCAAATTGAAAAAAATTTGATATTTTGTGAAAATGTGCCAGTGCCGCTTTAACGTCGTTATCTGTTTTTGAGTATGTAATTTTTGTGTGTAAAATGTATCTCTATTCTTCCAATGGCCTGACATACTTATATGACCCATGGTTATTTTCTTCGAGGTGAGCCAGTCCCTCGGTGTGTTCCTTGTGATTGTGCTCTTTCTGTGAAGCATGTGTTGCTTGAGTGCGTTGCTTATGCGCTTATTCATAGAAAATATTATAGCGTCCCAGATTTGAAAACATTATTTCATGATATTAGGCCTCTTCAGGTGATAAATTTCCTGAAGGAGGCTGAAAAGGTTGGGGCTCTCCTTGGTGCCTCATGTTAGGCTGGCCCAAAACCATTATTCAACAGCGCAGTTTCAATTATCTCAGTGTGCCAACAAGATACCACTGAGCTTTTACTTGAAGTGTTTAAAGGGCATTTTGATTTTTTTTCAGTGCGGTTGTTTATTCGATAGGATTTGTTGGCATATATGGAGTTGTGAGGGGTTTGAAAAACTGCACGAGGGCATTCAGGCCCAGGCCTACATATGAGGCACCAATGAGCATCACCAAATTTCTTTACACATCGTTGTGCTACCAATTGGAGGTTTTCAAAGTATGTCTCCCATTCATTGGCAGAGCTTTGCCCACATTAAGGGACCTATTTGGAAAGGTTTTTAATCATATAATATCTTTTTTTTACCTGGAACTTTGATCACATTTTGTGACTGACTGAATTGGAAGAGTACCAGCAATCTACAAATTTTTGCTATATTGGTTGCTAATGTTCTACCATATTTTTGTTTAGCAAAGTGATCTGAAAAACCCATTTTTATCACATGGTATACTCTCAAAAGGCACAATGGCCACCAAACTCTGGTCATAAGTGCACCATAGAAACTTGCATGTCATGCTAGGGTAAACGGTTTATGGGCAAGGGCAAAGAGTAATCAGAGGTCAAATCTGTGCGGGTGTGAATGAAAGGTGGATCCGAAAACAGGTTACACCGTGGGTTCGATAACTGCCTGTTTTCCTCCTGAAAAGAACTGGATTTTCAAGGCTTAAAATTCAGGGCGGGACAACAATAAAACACTGGCTTTTCATCTGATATCCAAAATTGATACTACCAGGTAAATCATTTTGTAGTTATGTGGCAGACTTACTCGTCCAGAAACAAACATTTTGCAAATGCATGAAGAAAGATGGCACCCATGTTTACAGAGAAACCACATCAGAACAGATTTAATGTCAATGCTCTTATACCATCATGCAGAATTAAATGAATTAAAATCCACAATGGGCAATCTTCACGAGTAGCTGTCTTTTTTTTAAACCCAACTTACCAATTCATTGCCACTGGTTGGTAGGTAGGCCTTTCAGATCTTTGATGCCGTGGCACAAAATTGATCCAGAAGTTCTTTTTTAAATGACCACAAATACATGAGAGGCAATTGAAAGTCCATTCTCAAGATGTTGGCACCTGTGTTAGCCCATTGTCTTCAGGATTAGTTCAAACCTGGCATGTTTCCACAAGAGAGGGGTCCAGTAGTTAAGCCTTATCTATACTTTGTATCGTTTTTTTCTGAAGTAGAAGTGGCGACGCGCGCGCCTACACCCAGTGCCGCCTTTCAGTGCAGTGCGGCTTGGCTTTCCTACGCGCGCGCTGAAAGTCGGTTCAATGTATACGACCGCGTCCTACTTCATACTTCGAGGCTGGACAGGAGGATAGAAAATAAATTTTTCAGTCTATTTTTGTTGGGCAAATATGTTATACTTAACTACTATTTAAAGTCATGATTCACAAAAGCAAAATCTGGTAGAACATTTGAGTTGCGGCAACAAGGTATTGGTGCCATTTTTGGAGTGTAAATCTTGTTTTGTTTAATTATGATTATTTTTATTTGTAAATGTGAAACATATTTATATATTATATTTACATTGGAAATATGTCTCTGGTATTTTGGCTTGGGCAACGAATATGAGTGCTGCATAATACAATCAAAATCAAGTACTGTTTCAAAAATATGTGAGACGTTGAGTGTGTGAATGTTAAAAGTTTGATGGACACAAAATTATCCCATTTTTTTCAGTTTGGTTATGAGGGCGGTACGCCCATATATTGCTTTTGTCGTCGAGTTGTCTAGTAGTGTAGCATTTGTTTACTTATTTAAGTGTTAGTGATAGAAAAATGTCACAACCCCTTTAGGGATGAAAGACACAGGCTTGCAGAAGGGAAAAGTATATGATTTGAGTCAATATTGCAATCTTCGGATATTCTGAACAAAAGGTTCTAAACTTGGAAATCTTAAGTGATTTTGAGAGATCTTGTAGCAGAGAATGTGTTTTGAAGAATGGAATCAAGTCTGGCGAGTGTTTGAGCTATGAGTGTTACTATTTCGAGAGATGGTTTCAACCACGTCTGTTCCCAGGTTTTCCGCGTGGGTTACTTTTGTGGCATGTATTTTGATTCTTGAACGTCCGATTGCACATCTAGGTATATCTCTTTAGTTTTGACTATTTTACTGTTGTTATATATTATATAAAGCTGTAATATGGATATACAGGTAGGAGGATTCGCAATGGAGAAAATAATGTGGTTTTTGAAGAAGGCATCTTTGCTTGGGTTGGGCGCCCGTTGCGACCCCGAAAGTAAAGGAAAAACGCACATCTTACATATAGGCTCGTTTTGAGATCCACTGTGGAAGAACAGTCCAATATCCATAATACGTTGTTCAAATTGCCAATAATTGCTGGATTAAAAAGGTTTAGTTTTAAAGCCTGGACTTCACAATCTGTACAATGTAGTCTAAAAATACCTCTCTGGCATCTGGAATATGTGAAATCGATTCATGATCTAATCTCCTAGCTTATCACCTAATTTTGTTTTGTGGCCTCGTGTGAAAGAATTTAGTAATCAACCAATATCCCATAATACATTGTTCTCGTTAATCTCCCCAAAACACTGGTACAGGTGACATCATGATGTGTACCATGCAGTCTGATACCTATCTACGAATACTGTGGTTATGGCTAAATGCATTTAAAAATCCTTTGCAAATGGTCACTTAAAGCACTCAAAGGGCTTCCTTCCTGCTATGTTGTTTATTGCCCGATCTAATTGACACTGTTTAGGCCTAAGGTGCTAACTATAAAGAAAAATAAATAATTTGCGTTTGCTGTGGACAACGTTTTTAAAAGTTTTAAAAAAAAAAAAAAAAAAAAAAAAAAAAAAAAAAATCGGCCCAATTGTATCCTAACATGACATGATGAACATTAGTTTACTAGTAAGTGTAGGGCATTGGATGAACCATGTATGTGACTGTATATATTGCAAATGTTTTTCCGTTTTTATAATCCGCATATTGAGTTTCATCAAAAGTGCATTGTTGCATGCATTTTAAGAAGACCAATGACATACGTTTATATGCTGCATTTGAGGTTCAGAGTTTAGGCTTTTATGACCGGTGTGGAACAAGCAATTCCGCATCTAAATCAATTTTCTAAGGCCTCAATCTAAAAGACAAAATCAGTTTCCCCCAAGCCCCTGAAGTTTGAAAGTTGGGCCACACATACTCCCTACCCAGAAAAAATTGAGTTTCCTTCCTCCCTCCCCTTACCCCTTACTCTACTCCCATATTCTCACGTTCTCTCTGATAAAATCTTTTCTACTTTTGGTATTCCTTACAGCCCTCCTTTCCAATCTGCATGAGCACGGTCTTCCAAATACCTAACAATAAACTATATTAAAGAGGTGCAATGTTCCGATCGTTTTGGGACCCCCCCTGATTTACCCAGAAGTAGTATCGATTTTGCTATCAGATGAAGGCCGTTATTTTTCTCATTGTTGTCCTGTAATATGAGCCCTCAAATCTGTTTCATCCCCAAGATAGGAACGAAAAACTGCCATTGTTAGTGTTTAACTACCAATATTAGCACAGTATTGGAATAGACTTTTGCAATAATGCATTATGCTTCTACCATCAAACCGCAAAGTTGTTTTCCCACGTACTTGATGGGGCGTTATGTGGGCAAGTGCCAAGCGTTCATATCAAGTAGAGACACAATAGCATGGATCGGAACAACCACCTTAATATGAGTCATGTTTAGATTCGAATTGGGACGTTTTTTCTCTGTATTTACAAACATTTTTTTTTGGAAATCGTCCCAACAAAAGTAAATTAAACTTTATTTATTGGTTAACAAAAAATAAACATTGTCATTTAGGACAACAGTAGGCCTAATTGTCTGATAGCAGGGACCCCGGGCCCTTGGAGCACTTTGTTAGTGGCCAAGGCACACTTACAAAAGATTATGAGATGCTGCATCTCTCACACATATCCTACAACACAGTAATGGACTTAGTGAGGTTTGACTTCACAAATCGGTCATTATTTTGCTATACCAACGTTATTCAGGATAATTTCTAGGGTTGACAAACAGAAGGACGTAACTCAGCACTGAAAGTTTCTTTATTTCTGCTGTTCATAATTAAAAATTGTTCTTTGTTTACTAAGTTTATATAATGTTTGCTTACAGTACCATATACAAGCTTTATGAGATGTTTACATTTTGAGTAATTAATAGATTTGCTTTTAAAATATTAAACATCACATTTCTCAAAAGCAGTATTACAGTAGAATTAAAGAAATTCTTTAATATTTCTTTCAGTGCTGAGTTACGTCCTTCTGTTTTGTCAACCCTCGATGGTCCCAAATTCTGCTACCTCTAACCAAAACCATCGACAGAAGTTCAATTTTCCACTCACAATGCAAAAGGCAGTACCTACCCCCAATATGTGCACACTTACTGTCTTCTGCCCACACATTTTGGACCCTCAAAAGTAAATATTTCTTAATGCTGTTATTCAAATTTAAGTCTCTGTAATCAAATTTCTACCAAAATTTAGTATGTTTTTTTAGAAACTAAATGTCAACAACAAAAAATGGTAGTTGTTAAAAAGTTGTTGAAACCAACCTCAGCGATATTTTTTTTTTTGACTAGTTAACATTTATGAAAATCCCAAATGGCCTTTGAACCTTGCCAAAAGTAGTGGCAGGACATGACATTGTCCATGCACATTTGTAATACAGTTGTCTGCCGTTCAGTTTTCTGTTCACATATTTGTCACATCCTTCCTTTTTTTTAATTACTAGTTTGGGATTTATTTATTTCGGGTGTTCAGTATAAACACATCTTTAGTTAAAGAGACACTGGCACATTTGAAAAATAGTGCGCCCTCAAGATTTTTCAAAATTGATATTTTTGCATGGTTGTAAGGCTTTTATATACAAAAGCAGTCACCCGAAATGAGTAAGACCAAATCAGCTTCCTTATGGGTAAACAACGATTTTATAATTTAACATCGCTGGCGACGTTAATTCAGCAGACGACGAAAATGGCATTTAACAAAAGAACACGCACACCGTATGCATGTTTCCCACGCTATGCACACTGTTTGATCGGTCTATAACCTGTGTGGTGTTATTATCAGTGAGTACAAGTCAAAAATATTCATGTAATATACACATTTGTTGAATAAAGTTATGGAAAACTTAAAAGTTGGCCTACAAATTACCTGGATGTCTTTATCCTCATATCAATGTCCCTATTTGTTTTGGGGCAGTGGCGTAACAGGCGGGGGGCAGGGGGGGCAGGTTGCCTCCCCTGACGACTTTGGCCGGGAAAAAATTTGCAAAAATCATGCTAAATCAGCCGTTTTTAGCCCTCTGACCGGGAAAAATTGGCCTTTTGACCCCCCCTGAGAGGGAAAATTTCCCAAGACTGGGAAATTTGCCCCCTTAGAGCGGGCAGGCCCGTTACGCCACTGTTTTGGGGTATGTTATTTTTATGTGTAAAATATATCTCTGTTCTTCCAATGGCCTAGTCTATCATTTGAGAGCAAATTGAAGAAATTTCATATTTTGTGAAAATGTGCCAGTGCCGCTTTAAGTTATCAAATGGTGCAAACATTTTGAGGTATGGTCAAATAACTTTGTATTGTTGTAATATGAAAATCTCAACGTTGGGGATGTGAGTGGGTTATGAAATGTTCCATTAAAATATATGTATTGATCAGAAACTAAAAATGTAATATTTGGGTAAGTACAAAATATTAAGCACCAGAACCTAAAAAATACTACAATATACATCCAAGTTTGAAAATTGGACCCCTTGGTTGACAAAAGCTGCATCTACATGTTAAACAGAGCCAATTATCAATTACTAAAGTTTACATGAATCCTGAACTCTTGCATAACAAGGTCAAGTGTAGCATAACAAAAGTTAACTGACCTTGTGACCTGGTGTGAGTGAGATGAATGCCCTATGGCCAGTGACACTACATGTATCATTGTGTATGGTAAATATTAGTAATCTGGCCATGAGCTGCCACTAATAAATATATCCTGGTGAACTGAGACCTCAGCTGGTATATTGGATGTCAGAGTTGATAGTTTTGTATTTGTTGAGTTTTCAACTACACATGTTTGTATCTTATATGCCTACCTAAATTGGAAAATGTTTAAAATTATTGTTATATTTTATGAATAGTGACACTTTGTAAATAATATTTGCAATAAATAAATTATTTAAAAGGTGCATTTTGTGATCCTATCGCCTTTATTTTTGTTCCTGGTTCACTAGATTTCCTCAAGAAAAGGTTATTTCCCAAGTTTAAGTTGATTTTGACTGTGCATTTTGATGTTTTGTGCAAAGGTTTGTATCACATTGCTTTGCCCCATATGCTACTGTGTCAATTTGTCATTTGCAGACAGAAAATACAAAATTATGAAGTTCTTCTAGGGTCAATCGAACCTGCATGTAAGATTAGGCATGCGTGCAGAGAAAACAAAAATCTCATTTTTTTAGCAAGTTGAAAATTCTCAAACATAACTGTCAAAACAATACCACATGGTGACTTATAAGAACTTTTTCTTCCACATCTATCAAAGAGGCACTACCCGATCTTCATGCTTTCACCACACCAAACCTGAGATTTTGGTGCCATTAGAAAACTTGTATTTTTGCATCTCATCTACTTATGATGCTATAGGCTAAAGTATGGTTTGGTTATGGTAACCGGAAAATAGTACAGTACTGTATGGGCTATTGTAATACACATAATTATGGCTCGCATTAAAACAGCATGTCGGATTCAAATGAAATTTTGAAATTGGCCTTCCAATGAAACATAAAATATGTTGTAATAGAGTAGGGTACCCTTTAGCACTTAAGTGTATAAGGAGGTCCATGTGGACCCAACATTGTTTTTCGGGTTGCATATTTTAATGCTAAATTATTTTTTTTAATTATGTAATGGCCTAAATATCAGTTGGTGAAAATATTTATCAGCCATGGAGTTCTTATGCTAACATGACATATGTGTTTTTTGGTGGTGCTATTCAAAATTTGCTTTGCCTCTTTAATCTTACTGGAGTAACTTTTTTAAATTTTTTTAATTGAAAATTATTAATGTTCTATTATGAGACAAATTTTATGGGAAAAGTCCTTCGGGAAAGTGGTTTTTCATTTTTTTGGCAGAATTTGGTGCGCGTCATAAAAATTGGTTTTTGGACCGCCATTTTGAATCAGGACAACCAATTTTCATTTTTTCCCCGTTTTGTGATATTGTTGATGTACCTCATTAATAACCAGGAGTGCACAAGACCTTGTACACTTAAGTTTTGGGCAAATAATTCCTCAACATGCAACAAAGAGTTAGTCAAAAGCAGATTGTTAATCCATAAAATACCAAGTTAAATTAGGTTACGCCTATATTAAAGGTGCAACGAGAGGTTCCAAGGTACCCATAGGTCTATGTAGTAATTTCATAATAGATTAGACACTTCATAAGCTTAGATTTCTTAGCTTGCATTTAGCTACAGAAATGCCTTAAATTGAAAAAAAAATGATGGGGTGTTTTGAGCCAATCTCGAAATGCATTGCAATATGCCTATAGTGTACTGTGCTAACATATTTCATGACCAAGATAATTAAAAAAAAATCCTCGGGTACTACCACCTTGCGGCTAAAATCCATCTAATGCGATCTGGTCAATCCTTGGATTGAAATCGAGCTCCCCGTTTTTTCCTCAGTGAATTTCACTGCAGTATTGTACCACCATTCGCGCAGTCAATATAGCTAGCTGCCTGTCGCTCCGCGGATCGGAGGAACGATACACTCGGGTTGATACGTCTTCATAAAGTTTTGTGTTAAAACTTTTATAAACAGAGCTCAGTACAGTCCATTCGGGCTATTTCCTGACCATTTTCTTATTTATAAATTTAGAGTGACATGCCTTCTTCAAGACAGCAAGTGTTTTTAAATTTACTAAATTTCATGCCGTTTTCCCATTTTCACTACCTGAAGCACATTGCCCTTTTTATTTTTCCCCTTGAATGATGGAGAGGGCAGGCCACAAAGGTGCTCAGAAAGTACGTTTTTCATGGATTTGGAACATATGATTGGTGTATGCTGTAACTACATTATCCTTTAACATGTCGTTTGGTGCCCGTAAATGTTTGATTCAAGTTTCTCATAAAAATCTCGGATTTGTGGGAACTAGGTCAAAAAAAAAATATAGGCCCTATAATTATAATCAGATAAACAGTACACTTGTAACCGCACTTATCAAAATGTTTTTGGTGCACATAACAGGTCGCTTTGGTTTTCATAAAGATATCATGGACTTTAAACTAGGTTTCATATAGAAATGGGAACTGGGTAAAAACAGTATGATTGGTACATTTTGAAAACCGAACCTTATAAAAAGGCTTTTGGTGCCCAGACAAGGACAATTTGGAGAAACTAGGTAAAAAACAAGCATGATTGGTACAAGTTGTAATGGGACCTTTTTTTATATGCTTTTAGTACCCGCAGAGGGGGTGGGGCATTTGTGTTCCACATAGAAATCATAGGTTTGGAGAGAAGTGGGTCAAAAACAGAGTAGGAATTGCCCAGAAGGACTCGATTTGGGTATAGGCTCATGGAAATCATGCATTTGGGGGAACTGAGTCAAAAATAGAATATGATTGGTACACTTTATGACCGAACTTTCTTATACAAAGTCTTTTGGTGCCCAGAAAGGGTCGATTTTTGTTTCTCAAAGAAATCATCGATTGGGGGAAGTGGGTTAAAAAGTATGACTGGACTATGTTGTGACAAAACATTCTTATAAAATAGAAGGTCTTTGGTGTCCAGAAAGGGTCGAAATGGGGTTCATAATAGAAATCATAAATTTTGGGACTTGGTAAAAAAACAGAATCGGTACATGTTGCCCAAAAAGAGTCGATTCGGATAGGTTCATAGAAATCATGGATTTGGGGAACTGTGTCAAATGATTGAGTATGATTGGCATGTGTGTTGACCGACCTCTCTTATAAAAAGACTTTTTGTGCCCAGAAAAGGTCGGCGCCCCACTCCCCTATCTGTTGTTTGTTGCAGAGCAGAATGACTGGAATGACTACTGGACAGGCGTCGGTCGCCAGCTGTCGCCGTGGACTGATAATTCTTGAATCCGGCCCATGATTTTGTCGGCAACACAAACTCAAGACCCCCTCCCCCACTCCTCCGTTAAAAATGGTCTGGGGACGCCCCTGGGTGTGATCAGACTTCTTATAAAAACTTTTGGTGCCCAGAAAGAGTCTTTTTGCACTGTTAAAAATGTTCCTATTACCAGACTTTACCTTTTAAATTACGGTAAACCCAGTTATTCAATAATCTTCACGCTTTATTACCTATACCTAACATGAAATTACAATTGGAAGCAGAAAAAGTAAAAGATAAACATGGGTTTTATAGAGATAATACTACACCTTTTGATAAAAGGGTTAGTATTCATACGGTGACCGTTATTATATTTGCCGTAAATTACTTCTTTTGTACTTGTTTGTTAAAGGTAAAAATATGAACTGTGAAAAATCGTTTTACCTCTAAAATGTGTTCAATAACGTCGTGTAAACGGCAATTTTAAAAAAATGCAAAATCTTTTTTTCTTTCGTTTTAAAAAAAAATAGTTTAAAAAACTAGTGTAGAACGCGGTACCTCCTCAGTTTTGTATTCTAATTTAATTTGAAAAAAAAAAAAGAAGTACACACATATGATATTTATTTTGCATCTGATATCTGTAAAGTCATAGGGCCCTGGTTCGACTCTTGTAAGGTATAGTATTAAATTTACTCATTGATGATTAAGTACTTGAACTTGAACTAATTGGTGGCATTTAAAATTTGTACATTTACCAGATAAAACAGTGTATACAAATGTTTTAAAGTTTTATTTCTTCACGTTTTCCCTTCGTTTATTGCCTTTTTTCTCAAAATTTTTGCTGAAATATACCATTTTTGTACAAACCACGTTGGTGACGTAAAGACAACGTTTGTATGATGCCATAGCTACAAGGTGAAAAGTTGGTCAGAGATGGTAATAACGTTTAATTCTTAATATTGTGTAAAAACAAGTCAGAAACCAACAATAACGTGAAGTGAGAGATTTTTACGCGTTATGTTACGTTCCTGCAAATGGTTTGTATTTTTTACGGCTTCCAGTTATTTTTACTTTCTGCACGTTGTGAGTCCCAGCTGCCAGGAAAATCCTTGTTTTTTTACAGGTATTTTTTTTATTTTTTGTCTATTTAATATCTTGTCTCAGCAAATGTAAAATGAATGGTGATTTGTATATGTTTCACGAACTTTTTTTTTTTTTTTTAATAAAAGGAGCATTTGGTGCCGAGAAGTGCGATGGTGGTTTCATAGAAATAATTGTATTGGGGGAAAGTGGGTCCAAAACTTACGCGGAGCCGTAAGGGGTATGGAAAAATTATTTTTTTTATCTCGTTTGACGAGATACTATCTCATTTGAATGAGTTACTATCTCGTTTTTGAACAAGTTACTATCTCGTTTGTACGAAGTACTATCTCGTTTGAACGAGATACTATCTCGTTTGAACGAGATACTATCTCGTCGTGAACGAGAAATATTCGTTTGAACGAGATACTATTCTCGTTTTGTAACGAGTACTGTATCGTTTGTACGAGTTATTATCCGTTTTACGAGATATATCTCGTTTGAACGACGTTACTATCCGTTTGGTACGAGTATTATCTTCGTGTGACGAGTTATTTCTAAGATCTTTTGAATGAGATGCTATCTTGTTTGCACGAGTTACTATCTCAGTTTGTACGAGTTATTAGCTCGTTGAACGAGATACTATCTCGGCTGGAACGAGATACTATCTCGTTTGAACAGATTACTAATTCGTGTGAACGAGATACTATCTCGTTTGTACGAGTTAACTCGTTTGTACGAGTTACTGTTTCGTTTGTACGAGTTACTCTCTCGTTTGCACGAGTTACGATCTCGTTTGTACGAGTTATTATTTCGTTTGAACGAGTTATTAACTCGTACAAACGAGATTTTACTCGTTTGAATGAGATGCTATCTCGTTTGCACGAGGTACTATCTAGTTTGTACGGTTATTATCTCGTTGAACGAGATACTATCTCGTTTGAACGAGATTTACTATCTCGTTTGAACTATATACTATCTCGTTTGTACCAATTATTAACTCGTTTGTAAGAGATACTATCTCGTTTGAACCAGATATGATACGTTTGAACGAGGTACCTATCTCGTTTGAACGAGTTCCTATCTCGTTTGAACGAGATACTATCTCGTTTGAACGAATACTATCTCGTTTGTACCAATTATTAACTCGTTTGTAAGAGATACTATCTCGTTTTAACGACATACTATCTCGTTTAAACAAGATACTATCTCGTTTGAAGGAGTTACTATCTCGTTTGTACGACCATTACTATAAGAACTCGTAAAACGAGATAAAAACTCGTTCAAACGAGATAGCAACTCGTTCAAACGATTTGAGACTATGTTCGTACAAACGAGATGTATCTCGTTCAAACGAGATAGGATCTCATTACAAACGAGTTAATAATTCGTACTCAATACGAGATAGTAACTCGTACCAAACGAGACAGAGAAGAAACTCGTCAAACGGAAGTATCTCGTACAAACGAGATGGTAACTCGTACAAACGAGATAGTATCTCTTACAAACGAGTTAATAATTGGTACAAACGAGATAGTATATAGTTCAAACGAGATAGTATATAGTTCAAACGAGATAGTAACTCGTTCAACGAGATAGTAAACTCGTTCCAAACGAAGATAGTAACTCGTTCAAACGAGATAGTACTCGTTCAAACGAATAATTATCATCGTTCAACGAGATAATAACGTCGTACAAACGAGATAGTAATTCGTTTGCAAACGAGAGATGCATCTCATTTTCAAAACGAGATAATCACTCGTACAAACGAGATAATAAACTCGTACAAACGAGATAGTAACTCGTTCAACGAGATATTCTATCGTACAAACGGAGATAATAACTCGTACAAACGAGGATAGTAAACTCGTACAAAACGAGGAAAACACATAGTATCTCTTTCAAACGAGATAGTATCTCGTTCACAACGAGATAGTATTCCGTTTTCAAACGAGATAGTAAGACTCGAACAAACGAGATAGTAACTCGTTCAAACGAGATAGTATCTCGTTCAAACGAGATAGTATCTAGTTCAAACGAGATAGTATCTCGTTCAAAACGAGATAGTATCTCCGTTCAAACGAGATAGTATCTCGTTCAACGAGATAGTAACGTCGTACACGAGATGATTAGTAAACTCGGTTCAAACGAGATGGATTAGTAACTCGTTCAATGAGATAGTATCTAGTTCAAACGAGATAAAAAAAAATAATTTCCTTGACCCCTTACGGGCTCCGTACAAAAAACTATACGATTGGTGAACAAAAACTTCTATAAAAGCGTTTTCTGCGCCCAAAAGGTCGCGTTGGGTTTTTGGGCTTTTTCATATAGATTACAGATTTGGGGGTAGGGTCATATTTAAAAACAGTTATAGGCCCTATGATTGGGACATGAGTGGCGAAACTTTGTTTTACCAAAAGGGTTTTGGTGTTTTGGTGTTCAGAAAGGGTCATTTTTTGGCCCCTGGGATTGTTTTATAGAATTCATGGGTTTGGGGGAAGTAGGTATGATTGTAAAATTGTTGTAATGGAACCTTTTCATAAAGAGGCTTATAATGGGAGTTGAAAAGATAAGGTCAACTGGAGTTTTTTTATATAGAAATAATGGAATTTGTGGGAGAAAACTGCCATGGATCAAAATAAGAATATGATTGATACATGTTATGTCCGAACTTTCTTGTAATTAAAAGGGTTTTGGGGGCCAGAGAAGGGGCCATTTTTTTTCCATAGGAAGTCATGGATTCAAAAACAAGTGTGATTTTGGTACATTGATTGTTGTTGTTGTAACAGAACCTTTGTATTTTTAACAATTTTTTTCCCGGCAAAAGTCGTCAGGGGGGGGGCGGCAACCTTTCCCCCCGCCTGTTACGCCACTGCTGACCACCGAAATTGGTCCCAGATGAAAGATATTGTCTCGAGGTGTTGACATGGATGCCATAACACATTTAAAGTCAAGTATACTCACCTGTGGTGGTTTTGGTCCATTCAATGGACACGAACCTGGCCATGATCGAATGGACACTGTTCAAGGACTTTTTTTGAGAATTCTTGCCCCATTATCACTCTGAAGTATGCTGGGCAAGCCCAGATAGGGAAACACCTTAGTCCTTAAATTATGGCAATTTAATTTTGTTTGTCTTAGATTTCAGCGCAAATAACACATGAAATCGGGTGAAGTGGTCCATGTAGTGGCCCATGTATCGCCACTCACCATCAGGCCCCGGGTTTTTCTTGAAAAGTCCACCAAATCAATCTGGGGAATCAACAGAGATTAATTAACAGTTAAAGTTTTAAAAACTTTTTTAAAGGTCCATGGGCATGGCTGACTTTCTTACATTACGTACCTCAGGTTTAGTTATCCTGATCAGACAAAACAGATTTTTTAAAAGTGAACATCAGGAAAGTGTTAAATTTCAAGGATTAAAATATACCCAAATGAAACGTTGGTCGCAAGATGATGAGTTGGCTTGACCCAGACAGTGTTTAATGTTGAGTAGAAGTAGCCTTTTTAGTAAAGAGACACACCCCCGAAACACCCCGAACACCAGCTACTTGTAATCAAAACAAAAAAACAAACCACTCGATCGGTACATCGCCAAGGCCATGTGAAAATTTAGGAAGTTCACGTTTTTAGTTATAGTCTACTTCTAGAAAACCACAATAAAGGAGCAGGAGGAGGTATTAGTATGTAGGACGACCTATCAACACTATCGTGTCATTTCTAGTGTCCACAGATACTTTTTTATTTTTATTTTAATTCACTTTAATCATATACACGTTCGGGAAGAAAGAAAGATAAGCCCTAGTTTTAGAAGCGGAGGAAACTGATTCTGAGTACTAGGAGAAAGAAACCTGCAAGGCCGGGTTTGGACTGGAAACCAAATGCAATGAAATCGCAGGCCCGACCGAGGGTCGAACCTGGGACAACAGTGGTGTGCAAATGCGAGGAAGACCCACTACACTAACCCGACCCACCCAGATACACAAATAAAGGGATTTCTTACCCGTATTCCTTCGAGTTAGTTCTTCTCCTATTTATAGCCGTAAGCCTAGTTAAGTAGTAAGGTCACCGTGGAGAGGGCTTATGATATTCGACGAAAAGAAACGGGCGCAGCACCCATTGGATTACACGCTTATTCCATTATCATACAACTTAGGCTTATGACGGAATAAACCTTAACCAAATGGGAGCATGAGCCTGTTTCGTTTTCGTTCAATATAAGAAGACGGGGGAGAATGTTTTACCCCATTTTTCTCATCATGCGCCGGTGCAAAATTTTGTCAAAATACGGCACAGAATTTAACAGAAAGAAATTTTTGTCATTTACCTATGTTTGAGACCAATATGAAATGTGTGTAGAGGGTTTGCGAATATATTAATCTCAAAGTTGAGTATTTTAAACTTTAAAATCAAAATTAAAGTTGCAAGAATGAAAATCCATATCACCTATTGGGGTTCTCACATAATATAGAGACCAGTTAAAATCCTCAATCTTTTGTTGCCTGCGACTCCATTCCTGCAAATCGTTACGACCCATAGATAAAACTCTAACAGATACAAGGCCCAGTGGTAATTCAGTCAGCAGACCTTTTCAAGATACCAGGTCCTAACAGTTTCAAACATTGCTGTTTAATGGTCATTGCTTTGCAATTTGATATATATGCGATCTGGGGGAAACCCCGCCACATGTGGAACAATTTCTATTTTGAGTTTTTGAACTATCACTGCAGAGTTGAAAAAAAAATTTGAAAGATTAAGTTTCATAACTGTTTACTTTCTTAGTTGATACATCCACAAGTTACGCCTTATACAACATTTGTCCAAAAAATTAAAGTACACTAAACATATTTTAACTAAGTGGCAATTTTTTTTCAAAAATGTCCTGTGCAACATGTGGCGGGGTTCCCAGATCACATCACATATATGTGGAATTTTTGGAATTTCTCCTTGCTACATTTGCTGTTATTTCTGGAACACAATTGGGTTTCTGGTGCAATTTTTTACCAAATGCAGATTTCTTTATAAATTTGCAAGTAAACAACAATCACAAATTCATGATTTTCCGAGTAGCATGTCAACTCTCATTATGACATCGAGAAGATAAAAACGTCGGGGGGGGGGGGGGGTGTTTCGTTTTTACTATCAATAATAAGGGGGACCTTAACTAAAACAGTGGTATCAAAATAAATGTGGGTCATAGGAAAATCTAGGGAGGGGGTAGTAGGGGGTAGTAAATGCCCTCCTCCTTCAGGAGTTTTGTTTATAAAGGCTTAGGTAGACAAGGAGTAGTTTTCATTTCAAAGGGAATGAATAAACAGAACTGTACATACCGGACACCTTGAAAATTAAGCCCTTCTGTTATGATTGGGCGAACTGGTTTGATTCAATGATCTGCGGGTTTTGTTGCATGTGCAGATTACAGGACAAAACCAATAAACTTGGAGACAAACATTCCTTGGAAGGGGGGTATATTGTTCTACTACCTGATGGTGATAGAAGACAAGAAATCCAGGAGCATGTGTTAAAATGCAATCTTTCTTAGACCAAGTCCACACACTGGCATTTTTTATCTTCAATTATGATCATGTTAAAAACGTTTATGAAACATTTCCATCACAGGGACCAGTTTTTTATGACAACTTGAAGCAAATTCCGAAAAAATGACACAAATTGAGAGACAAACATGTAAAAAAAACATGCTATGTGAAAGACATTGTGCATAATTTTATTACCATGCATCACTCAAGTTCCTTTGTAC
This sequence comes from Ophioderma brevispina, assembly GCA_023653785.1. NCBI lineage: Eukaryota > Metazoa > Echinodermata > Ophiuroidea > Amphilepidida > Ophiodermatidae > Ophioderma > Ophioderma brevispina. Next base: position 33,421 of record JAMKCH010000619.1, read on the forward strand.
ATTTCTCTTGGGGTTTCTGACATGTGGCAAAAAGTACTGAGGTATGTTGTATTCACGGTGACAGCAAAAAGGGATTAATGCAACATTGTGATTCACAATATAATTTGATGCGAAAAGTAATTGTTATTAATTTGTTTGAACTTAAGTTGGATTTCTTCTTATCTCTATTTGCAAAAAACACAACATTACAACTGAAATGTTATAAAAAAAACAAAACAAGGATGAGTTAATATTAAGATAGAATGTCAGAAAATACTTACAGCTTTGTAGGTCTTTTGTATGCCATAGTGTTTTCTTTCCTGTGAATGAATGCGGACCAAAATGTCAAATATGTCTTCAACAATGGCCACCTGTTTGCGATGTCCCAATGGTGTGGTTTCCTGAATTAAGTGAATGTTAATATGTTAAGTGTTAGTTTTAACTGATACATTTGCAAAAAAAAAGTTCACAGAAAAGAGAGAAGAGAGAAGTAGCTACATGTAGAGAGAGAGGGAGAGCAAGAGAGAGAGAGAGAGCAGAGGTGGTATGCAACATATGCAACATAATATGTATAAACATTCATCTAAAGGGCTAAATCACAACACTAAATAGTAAATAAACTAGGTGTAGCAGATGGACGTCAGAGCCAAAATAGTGTTGGCGTCTGCAATGTGACCTTTTCCCTAAATGAGGAGTCATAAAATATTGGCAAGTTGTGTCTTTAAAGCAGCACTGGCACATTTTCACAAAATATGAAATTTCTTCAATTTCATTGCAAATGATAGTCTAGGCCGTTGGAAGAATACATATATTTTACATATAAAAATAACATACCCCAAACAGATAGGGACATTAATGAGAGGCTAACGACATCCAGGTAATTTGTAGGCCAACTTTAAGTTGGCCGATAACTTTAATCAACAATTCTTATTCAGTGGGCGACGGGCGTGGTTTATCATGTAAGCAAGAAACTTGATTGGTCAAAGCTCCACCCATCCATTACTGGGTAATAGAAGGATGGTGCGTGCAGCAATTATGTGGTGTAGTCGAATATATGACACACGCAAGCGGCGCGTCTATACTGCGTTGAGCATTTCGCGTTGGTATGCAAATGGCCCATTTCATGACAAGGCGCCACTTTTTGAATTTTGTCTTTTCCTTCCTAGCATGTTCAAAATTATGGGATCAGAGTATCATTATTGTGGCTTTACCATTCCTCCCTATGGGCTCTACCTCCCACAGCTTAACCAACTTGCTCCTGTCACAAGTTTAGGTGTTGTGATATCATAACATGCCTAAAATGACCATTTCTGGTGTCAACTGGAAATTAAGGTTATTTTTGTCAAGCTGCCATTCTTCAACAACCACATTTTCCCTTAGTTCCTCTACTTTATTTTTGTTGAAGAATAAGTCCCACTTTGTATTAAGATAAAATTAAAGAAATAGCTTTTCTTGTATAAGTATGATATGCATGCAAAATTCAGTGTGTGGATGTGACATTCTCCGTTCACTTTACACACCTTTTAAAGTGGTCCTTAAAACAAACATCAATTATTTCTTGTTAACAAAGAATATTGTCAATTGATAATTTATGTCCTAAGATTATTGGACTAAAACATTGTTGTTATTGCTCACTCTAATTTTTGTTTACAGCAAAATGGATGCGGAGCACTCATTGTCAATTCACTTTTCAAAATATTGGATGCCCATCCATTATGACACCATCTAAAATGGCCAAAACAAAAAATCTCATCTTTTACTCTCTAAATATTACTATAGCCTGTTTACACTGGGACAAAAGTCGAAGTGAATTCAATTGAGTCGTCATCAATTTCACTTTCTCCTGAAGTGTGCAGTCGTAATCGATACGACTTCAAAAAGTCGAATTCGTAAGTTGCTTTTTACTAAGCAACTTACTTTTGAGTGAATTTGAATAAGTCGTCATTGAATTCGAATTTTTTGCAGTGTAAAACCACCCTTAAGACAATGATCTATAGGGTGATGCGCCTAATTGTGCCCTAGCTCCAAAATGCTTTGTCACCCTCTGGTGTTTGGCCTATGACTATGAAATGTTGTCTGTTTCTGCATGCTGGCAAGTAGTGCTTTCATTTGAGACCTAACTCATCAAATTTGGACAGTTTTTCTGGATTTTCTCAGCGTTTTTGTGATGTGGTGATCTGGAGGTACTTCCGGTTTGAAAATTTAAAGGGACAGAAGGTAAACAAACCAACATAATGGGAGGGAGGAGAGGGAAAATTTCTGGCCTGAAAATAGCCCAGATCTTAACCCAATTGAGAATGTACGGTCCATGATGGAGGAAAAAGTGTATTGTCCACCTTTGGCTACCAATCAAGCCATGTTGGTCAGGAAGATCAAAGAAGCTGGGGATTATATAAATCTCCGACGGCATACAATTCTCCCAAATCTACTGGAAGGTGAGAGAGGTTAGAAGAATCGATGCCAGAAAGTTACCGAAAACCAAGGAGGTGCCAGTTCCTCAACAGATGTATACAATGTTTATAGTATACAGACTTTTAAAATCGAATTTTGAAAGTTTTAAATGGTTTAAAGGGTTTAGAAATAGGTGTTTACATGTACATGTTGTTGTTGCTAGGACACTATTAAACGCATCACCCTATATATTAATTTTTTTATTAACTCTGTGTTTTAGTAATCACGTACTCTAACTATCTAGTTTGATGGATTTATATGGCACTTGGACGAATGACTTGACGGGATAGGGAGTCAAGCTTTAGGCTACCTCAGCACGTTCAGCAACGGCAGATGAGACAGGTGGTCTGGTGACCACTGTATTTTTTTTACCTAAATGATTAACTGTTGAGCAATTAATTACTAAACTACTTTGTGATTACTAGAAGTTCACCCATAAAAAGTCCAAAATACTTAATTTAATTCAAAAGCTTATTGCAATGGGACTAGACAGAAAACCCAGAGGAACAAATTTTCATTTTTTACTTAAAAAACAAACTACAAAATAACTCTTAATTTTAATTATGATCATGCCTACTTACAAACAACTGAAACAATAGATTCAAAGCACTTAGCTCTTTTATTTTAGAGATATCCATGATGAAAGCAAAAAAATATGACAGATGGTTGAATGTGACAAGTGTAAAAACTGAAAATTTGTTCATGTGTATGTGTATTTGGTTATATAGAAAGCTGTTATCAAAAGGTTTTGAGGTTACAAACATTTCCCAAATCAATCCTTTTTTCAGGCTACATTAAAAATACACTCATAAATTTTGCCTACCGTATTGTTCTTAATAAACGCCCCGGGGCGGTGCATTTTTCAAAAGTGGGGGCGTTTATTACAGTCAAAATGGAAAATAAAAAATCCACACAAAAATCACCTTACCCAGTTTATAAAGGGTGTTCAGTGCACGCGGCTGGGGATTTCAACCCAGGGCTATTATAATCAACACGTGGGTCCAAGTTTTGATGTGCCGTGAAGCAGAAAGCATTGATCACAACACCAATTATGATACGGATTACGACAGTCCCAGCCATTAAATCATGTGATTTAGGTAAGCTTAATTCATTTTCTTGAATTGTTTTATCCAAAAATTGCAGGGGGGCGTTTATTAGGAACAACACGGTATAATGGTTTCATATTGATCAAAATTTTGAATTTAATAAGTTATATATTTTTTTTAAAATCTGTTGATTAGTATCAACTTGATTTAAATTGACCAACCCTGACAAGCATCAAAATGGCTACTTGGAGCCAATGGTATTATTAGTGTCCAATAAACAATTAATTTTGGGCAAATCACCAACAAAGATTTTTATTTATCCTTTTTATTAAGTTCATCGTATTGTGTATATAGAATACTAGTACATGCTAGGCCAATAGTGTGGCACCAATAAATGGTTAAAATGTCAACAACTTTGTTAAATGGCCATCAACCAGCTGTGAATACATGTTATTCAAGTTTAAAGCTGTTTGACTCCAGGGGTGAACCTGTGAGTGAGGCAACAATCTAACACCAACTTGATTTAATTGCTATTGTAACATTACTTGATTGTTTATTAAAAGATATTTGGCAGGACTGTGGATGTGAGTCATTGAAAAGTTGAAAACATCTTGACTACCCATTGTTAAGTCCTATGATCCCAGCAGCATACAGTTCAATTGTTTATTCACTACCACTTGCTTTAACATGATACACAATCAACTGAAATTAGTTTATTGTGTTTTAAATATACAAGTGGGTCTTAAGGATCTTCTTCAGTAAATTGCCTTGTCTGGTCTTTGTTGATAATAAGTAAACACAGTTAACACACACTGTTTTTGTTTAAGGTAGACTTATCACCTGCTATACAACAAAATAAAAAAAATAGGTTTACTTTAAAGCTTGGTTCTTTTAGAATAAAATTCAGTGCACATCTTTTCCAAATTTCAAGTGTCTAGAGATCTGTTATTTCCCTAATGGTCTGAAGTAATGATTAGTTCTAGATAGCCAAGAAGGAAGACCCTATGGCATTCAAACTTCAGGAGACAGTTTCAAGTTAAATATCTAAATTCTTTTGTTAGGTTTTTGTTAATAAATTAATTAAAGTGTTTCATTTTTGAGAATACTGCATTTTTTTTTTTTATAGAAACACCTATAAATATTCATAGACATTTCATATAAAAGTCCCAAGTATGCAAATGACGTATTGTCATTTATTCCGTCAAGAACAATTTACAGCGCATGATGGAATCAATTGCAATACATCATTTGCATGCTAGGGACGTCTATATGAAACATTTACCTATTTGGATTGAAAAGAAACATTTTAACTTCAAAATCCCACACACACTAAACAAATGTTGTCTGTGATATAAACTGTTGGATAACACTCTTTACTGATTTAGAGAAATGGGCCTCAGAAAATCTTTGAATTTTGAATTTGAACCATGTATGCATTAAAGAATCTTTATGGTTACCAGTCTACCAGAAAATATTTTTTAGTGCACACATACCGCTCACATGAAAATCAGTTAGTGCAATTTTGGAAGCTACATGTTGGCATCAGAAAATAAAAAGGCCAAGGCAATATTTCCTTTTGATGTTAATGTTATGATCGAAAATGTCTCCAAATGTTGTCAACCACATTTTAAATTATGAGGTATGGATGGGTGAAGTTTAGGGAATGTGGGTAGTTGTTGCAAGGGAAAAGATATCCTTTGAAGATGAAAGGAATGGTAAGAGTTGTGTGAGATCAGTGATGCTGTATGGGAGCGAGATGTGGTGTCTGAGCAAAAATGAGATCTGGATTCTGAGGAGAACAAAGAGAGAGAGAGAGCAATGTGTGGTGTGAAGTTGATGGATAGGATGAAGACTGAAGGACTTGATGCAGATGTTGGGTTTGGAAGAGGTGGTGGACCGGTTGGCGAAGGCGAATAGCGTACGATGGTATGGGCATGTGTTAAGGAAGGATGACGAGCATGTCTTAAGAAGGGTTTTTGAGTTCGAGGTGAGAGGTTTGAGGAGGAGGGGACGCAGTGTTCGATTTACAGCCTGTCTCAAAAAAGTGGTACAATCAGAAAAAAATTGGTTAAATATGAAATTTCAGAATAAGTCATTCTTACTTGGCATACTATTAAAGAACAAAGACCAGGCTTTCCAATGGTGTTTGTTGCATCTTATTTGCTTTTGTCAATCCAGAGATATAATCAATTTAATGCGATATACCAAAATCGATTTTGTGCCACTTTTATGCATGGACAGAGTTGTTTCGCCCAGTTATGCCATGGTATCTTGAAGCTCACAAAAGATTGCAACTTGACAAAAGAAACAAAACCCAAATTAAAGTAAACAAAGAAGTTATTTTATCGACACAAGTTTTAATAGTCAACTCGTTCACCCTTTTCACTCAACCAGAAAGTGGCACAAACTCGATTTTTGTGTTCCGCAGTAAACTGGAGTTATCTCTCGATTGAAACAAGCAAATGAGATGAAACAAAAAATCCTGGAAAGCCTGGTCTTTTCTCTTTAATGT